>MU968459.1:283864-541311 GCA_034641835.2 Pinus albicaulis
GAAACGCGAAAACGGTTAAACACCCAATGCCGGTAACCGAACGAAGCAAAAGGCGTTTCAACATAAATAATGAATCGCGTTCTCGATGCAACAACATCAAGGTCACCAATGGAGGGATGGTCGCCAGAGCACGTAATTACGCACGTTTTCCTTTTTTATTTATCAATTCCAAACGGAATTAATACAACTTAATATAACGGACTATATTATATTATATTCTTTATATATATATATATATATCTCAATGTTACTCTTCTATCTATATAATCGTTTCCGAATCAGATATGGATTATCTCTTATGTAACTCTTATAATAAACCTTTGAAATTTTATTTATAACCTAATTAAATAGTTCAAATTTAGAAATCAAAATCGCTTAGGACAACCTGGATCCTGGCCCTACCTCTATGACAAGTCAACCAATCAACCGATCGTATCGTACCGTTTAATTTCCGCTCACCTTCATTAAACTCAGTAAGCTAACGCGCGATCACCATTCGATGTCGCGCTCACAGATCAATGGCTCGCGTGCATTCCGCTCACAAGGTCCACAAGCCGAGCTTAATGTGCAAAGGCACACTTTTGAATCGGTGGCTTCTAATACCGCCCAGGACACGCGTCGGGTACCCTATGGGAATCGTTTCCTACCGAAGATTACCACTTATGGTCGAAAAGTGGTGCGAATGGTTTGGAACCCGGCTTCGGTGGTTTTTCTACGTTGATTTACCAAGGGCATGTCGTGTTTGCGCTCGCCTCCGTTGTTAACTCGAGTTAACTTCTCTCGGTTCCGCTTCACTAACAATGAAAACAACACCATCTCTTTGTTCGGGATTTGAACAATATTAACCGTGTAATTATTACACGTACCCCGCCTATGAGTGGGGTTACATTCACAGTAAGTATTCAAACGCATCAAGGGAAATTCAAGGATGTAGAATCGGGATTACCAAGACACAATCGCCTACGCTGTTCATATTTGCTCGATGACGTCACTACGGGGGTCCCGGAGTACGTGAAATTCTTCAACCTATACCCCCAATAATGAATCTCACCACATCACGCTCGCTCCAGACCGACTACCAATCACAGGGGTCCGGTGTTGATAATTAACGATCTATTTTCCCCACCGTAATGACTAACTGGGAACTCTCTTTCTGCGATCACCACTTCTCGTCGTGAAGTCGTCGACGCTCAAGCTCGAGAATATACATATCAAAATAGAACTTTATGACTACTTTTATGTGCATCGAGCTTTCTTATAAAACATTTTTTTTATTTGTTTTTTATGACATAGTATTAAAACTATAGCATATTTTTTTGAATTTCCAGATTTTTTTTTTTTCTCAAATAAAAATAAAGAGGATATACAAAGGATGATTCAATAACATCCAAGTTCACCGTATGTTTTTACCACAAAACACTAAGAACCTCATGTATTGAAGGTTTTCACCTCGGCATGGAGTCAAATAGTCATGATGGAAATGTACAATGATCACACCGGATATATACAATGATGATCGAATAACCGTTTAATGCAAAATAATGCTGAGATATTTCCCATTCACGGGTATATCCTTGTGTACTTCTCCTCTGGATTTTCCAACATGAAAGTATTATTCTCCGACTTCTACGAATTTTGAATGGGGCTATACCAACTGATCAACTTGCCATGTTTCCTTGTCTTCCTTCATGTATCCCATCTCAATACTAAGTCTCCCTTTCCGAAACATGATTTATTTTTTTCTTTCCCTATCAAATATTTTCCATTTTCTTCGTCACAAGTAAGCAAGTTGTCCCAAAACTTTATTTTTGTTTTCACTTAGTTCCATCACATCGTTCATTCTTTCCTACCTATGGAACGTTCGCTGGAGCATCTCGTTGGAGGAAGGAGATCACACGTTTCACCAACTAGGTGGGAAAATGCTTGAGTACCGTATACGAGCTCACAAGGAGACTTGCTTAGACCTCCAGTAGTCATCCTCGCGTCCATAAAGAAAAACTAACTTTGTATCCCAATTCTTTTGATTTTCACTAAATTTGTCTTTCTAAAAATTTTATCAATGTTTTGTTAGAATATTCGCCATTCCATTTCCCCGTGGATGATAAGGTGTAGAATGAGACAATATCATAATCGTAAGTCTCCACAAAAATTAATAAACCCGAGTATCAGAACTCTGGGCATTATCTACTTCCATAATCTTTACCGGACATCCAAAATCGCTAAAGATATTCTCCTTCGTAAACTTCATAACAACCAAATCATTTGCCTTCCCGGTGGGGATTGCCTTCACCCACTTTGTAAAATAATCAGAAAGGTAAGGATCCACTTAAATTTTCCACTAGATGGTGGATTTATTTCTCCAATGAAATCCAACCCCAATTGTCTAAAAGGTTCTTCAATAAAAACAGGGAGAAGAGTTAATGGAGCTACTTTTTCTTTTCTCAAGAATACTTGGTATTTTTTACAACTTTTGATCGTTTTATAGACATCAAGAACACAGACAATAATAAAAACCTGATTTGAATATTTATATAGCCACTTCCGTTCTAATGACCTCCACAAACATCCATGATATTCTTTGATTACTTCGAAACTTCTTCCTCGTCAAACATAACAAACACACCAAAGCAGTGGTCTTTCCACACCGTCATTTTCCAATTATGACAGATAAGGCTTCCAGCCTTAAGTTTTAAAGCTCGTATTTAGTTCTATTTATTGAAGGCGGACAAGAAAGAAAGCACAAATAATGAATAATATCTGTACCAATCCGAGCAGAAATTTATACTTAATTGTCACTCCTCACCGATTATCACTCGTTTTCCATCGACTCCGCTTCTGCGTCAACAAATTGATTCCCAATGCTTCGAAATTTGACTTTGTCAATAATTTGGCCAATCCTAACCTTTTCACCGCCTTGGTTGGTTTTACATCCAGGTCATATTCTTGGATTTTAGCAATCCATTTTCCCCTTTAACCTTCCACATCGCTTCCGTACTTCAGACATCTTTTATAGCCGAATTGGGGAATGTATGCTAAGAGAATGAAGGATATAAGTTCTGAATGCTTTCAATGCTTGAGCCATACTTGTTTCTCCAATAGCACAGTATTTCAATTTCGTATCCTCAAGAACTTTACAAATATGCTACGTCGTTCATGCTTTTCTTCATTTATTTGTAATAACACAAAGAAATAATTGTTGAAGAAGATGCACATGAGAAGATATGAAATGGTTTAAATAGTCTGACCGATTAGAACAGGTGCTTCCTTTAAAGCCTCTTTAACTTTTCGAAAATATTCCTTGCTTCTTTGTCCCACTTCACTTCCGCCTCCTTTTTTAACATGTCTATTACTTTTTGACGATCTCTCGTACAATTGGGAAACGAATCTTCTTAGAAAATTAATTTTTCCGAGATATCGCCGAATATCTTTCTTACTTGGGGCAAAGTGGAATTGACCGGATTGCTTCGACCTCGCCGGATCAATCTTCACTCCTTTAGAAACAATATGACCCAATAGTTTACCCTCCTCCAGCAAACAAAGATTTTTTTAGGATTCAACGATAATCCAAACCTTCTACACTTCGTGAAAGTTTTCTCGTAAATGTTGTAGATGCTCCTCATCGATTTTGAAAAATTGTGACATCATTCAACAAACTACCACAAACTCATTCCCCCACAAATGCGACATCCATTGTTCTTAGAATGTGGCCCCCGCATTCATCAAAGCAATGGCATCCTAGTATACATAAATGTTCCCTCGTGGTGTAGCAGTGCTTTTGATCTTCCTTCTCCATTAAAGAACTCGATTATACCCTGGGCACCGTCCAGCACCATAGATAATCAGAGGCCCCCGTGACTTTTTGTAAACAACCATCTTTCGCAAAGGATAATTATCTTTCAATGAAGCTCGTTCAAATTTCGAAATCTACGCATGTACTTATCTCTCCATTTTTTTTTTCGACCGGTACAAGATTAAACCTTAATCGAATATCCGAGTGGAACAATTATTTTGGTCTCCAGAAAATTTTTTTTACCTCCTTTTCAACTCCAGGCCAACAATAGTGATTGATCATTGGAGTTTTTGTTTATGCGTCTTGACTCCATCCTTTAGTGGGATTTATGCCGTATGATACTCTTATCATATGTTTTCAAATCATCATAGGACCAAGAAAATACATCTTTGAATTGTCCGAACAGATCTACGTACCTTTCTTTTGTAATCTCTCGGATCCCTTTGAACAATTTGATCAATTTGTGTTCTTCGAGTCCCCAAATTGCATTCTTCTACCTCGCTCATCTTGGTTTTCTTTCTTCTCGATTCACCGCAACGTCATTTGCATCAACAAATTTTCGAGAGGCACCAAGCCTCTTGGGCAAAACATTGTCTTTCAACCGGATAATATCCCGACCACTCAATCTTCTTTTCGCAGTTTTACCACCAAATTTCATCTTCCTTGCCTCCAAATCAATACGATGATCTTCGAATTCTTTTCAATCATCAACAAAAACCGTTTGATCCGTTCATCGTCCTCAAAGACCCGTGTTATATAATGTTATTAGGGGGATTGTGTCTATATCTCATCTCAATTTCATACCTTAGCCTTGGATTGATCGTGAGGCTTCGAAGTACCAGCCGAGAATCGCCAAAGAATCACCATTCTATTCTCTTCCCTTGGTACAAACTATAAGTTGAAGGCTTCAAAGTAATTTTCAATCAAATCCCGTACTTCATTCCTATATGCCCTTAACTCCGGATGTTTAGTTTGACACAAATTCTTTATTTGTCTTATAATTAATTCGTAATCACCAAACATGCTTATAGAATGAATTCCCATGTGCTTAGATATCTATAAACTAATGATTAATGCTTCATACTCCGAAACATTATTAGTGGAATCAAACTCTAATTTGAAAGAAAAAGGCACAAGGTTACCTTCGGAGAGAAACAAAAATGAAGCCGCCCGTGCCTTGTTTTGAAAACGCACCATCGAAATAACACTTCCAATGTTTCTAATGCAATTTCTTATGTACAATCGCCGAAGGAAGATGCCCTTGCGATTCTTCGTCAGGGACTTCGTATCCTCATGCCATGAAACAAGAGAGGTCATCTTCTCTTCTTGGCCATAACCGGGTGAATTACCCGCATCTTTCTTAGTGATAGCTTTAAAACCTAGTTTCTCTATACAACCTTCTTTCTTCCCCATTAAAAATCAGAATGCTAGCATATGTGAAATCTAGCTTCAAAAACCTCCTAGCTTTGCTCCCCACGATCTAGATAATAACATACCAACCGGGTCAACATCACCCACTACCACATCCATCATAATGTCATCGGGACTTAGCCAATGACACAACCATATCCTTTAATAAGTCCCAGCACACTTCACTCTCTTTGAATCAAAAGAATAAAGATCCCGTATGGCTTAGTGATTTGCGTGCATTCGCCTTCATCACACACAAAGGCATTGGGACAGGACAGCGAATCTAGCATACAATTATGCAAAACAAAGTCATGTAATAGAAGTGAAATATAGAAAGGAGGGAGCGTATGAATCTACCTCTTCAACATGAGGCCCAAATGTAACCACTCGGTTTTTCTTCGCATTAACTATATCACCCACTTCACCGACCGAGATAACGATAAACGCAATCTCTTTCTATAACTGTGCAGCCACGATCCAAGAAGAGGAACTTGAATTTTCACTTTTTCCAATTCTTTTGCCAACCGAAAGTCCGATTTGATTTTTTCTCAACTTTTTCAGCTCTTCGATCTTTTCTTGGAACTTGGATTTTGATTAGAAATAGTGACCACTTTCTCAAAATATTAGAATTTAATCTTCATTTAAGAAGCATCGATTGCAGTTGTTTTTTCCTTCTCTTCTTTCTTCATTCATGGATTTTTTCCCCCTTATCTATTTTCTAAGTCTCGGTCTTTCCGTAATGAGCCGCCACCGGAGCAGTAATCGCATTCCGGTTCTTTTCTTCATTCTCTGAGTTCTTAGCCTCTTCTTTGACCTCGAAATCATACTTTTTATGTAACTCGACCAGATAAAGTCCGGTGAAATGTCTATAGTAATCATCCATCTTTCTGATCAAACGAAATATCACTTTTCTTCCGCTCCTTCTTCCTCAACTTCTTCTTTTGTTTCATCATCTTCCATGGCCACGTAGAAATTCGAGCATCATCCCTTCTTTCATCATCATCATCTTCATCAACGATGAGACACCTCTATATACAAAGGTGCTTGTACTTGATCTGATTTTCTTCTCTATTTGTAGAATCTCAGCAGTGTCGTTTTTTAAATTGGGGATTAAAAACCCTCTATTCTCGTCTCGTTAAAGCTACTATCTATTTCCAATTTCACCACTTATTAGATAGATTTTTTATGACCTTAGTCATATCATCAATTTTTTCTTGAGCCGAGTTTTCTTCTTTAGCTTTTCCTTTATCTTGAACTTTACCAACATGCATATTAGCCTCAATCTCCGCAGCATCAGCTTGAATCGCTCCAATGTAGGTGACCTTTTCCTCAATGTGAAACTGAATTCGGTTTGAATGCACAAGAAAAACTACCCTTGCTCCAATAGGAGGGGGGTTTCATTTCAATAAAGTAAACTATTATACAATTTATTAAATCTTTCTGGCTACAAAATCTTTCATGCTTTCATCAGCCCTTCTTTTATTGCATTGACTCGTCAAAGAATAAACGTATGGTCCCTTTTTTTCACCCCATCTCTCAATGAAACACGTTTAGGTATCCCAATCATTTATGGTACCATTAGGCAATCCTTTCAACCATTTCCTTTCCTTTCCTTCCACTCTAGAGACCTATAAAATGTACTCCCATTACAATGTCCAAATGTTCAACATTTCAATTCTCGGCAAATGTGAAAAACAACGGCAAGTGTCACACTGCTAGCTATTTCGTCTTCACCGTTAAATATAGGGAGTAACTCCAGATACCCCGAGGCATATCATGCAGTTGTCAGTAGATTCAAATGGCATATATATCGACGGTGAAAGGTGGGTCGGGAGGCACCGCGATGTTTACGCACGGTTAACCGGCCTCGAGCGGGGGTTAAAATGAATACCAGCTGTAGGAGAGGGTGAATGAGGTGGAAACAACCGATATAGGATGATATGAACAGATCGAAGAGATGGCAATCATATGGGCTGAGTTTCGTAAAAGGAAAAGACACAAACTCCAAAGATTGCTCTTCTAATGTGGGTTCTGGAAACGAACGAGTCATGGTGACAAATCTTCTTCCGAGAAAGTGAGTTTCTTGAAGCTTTTGGATATGAAAGTGCGTGAACCATCAAAAGCATCAGCTTAGCTTCTCGTGTATCGAAATATTTTAGTTTCCCGTTCTTCTTTGAAACAAGCTTTGTGATTCTACAAAACATGAAATCGTTCACGAGAGGAATCCGACCTCGTGTGAGGTTTCTTGGGAGCGATGCTATTTTCTAACAAACACAAACATTACTATCCTGGCTCCTCCTCGAACAGCCAAAGAAATGTAAAACAAAAACCTGTGCTGAAACTATTTGAATCTTCGATCCCTACAGTCTACGCCAATTAATGTTGTTCCTTGAGAAACAATTTCGCTCGTGTAAAGGAATCCGTACTCAAGACATTAAATATTATGTCACAAACAAAAGCACCGTCTCTGTTTATGAACCTTCAAACATTAATATTATAAAACTCAAATATTAAACCCATACAATATTCCAATGCCATATTCTCCTTATGCTTAAATGAGTGGATGGAAGAAACAAGAAAGGAAGGATTTCAATTTGATATGCCTATTGAAACAGACCTATCGCTGTAAAATCCTAAAGAAATGAGTAATAATAACGTTAAAATAGAGAGCACCCATTAATGTCTATTTAACTCTTAAATACACATGTATCTAGAGACCCGTAACGAAATTACTCTATTTTATCTACGTACATGGGAAACATAATGAAAAACTGAGAAACTATTCAAGATAAATAAAATGAAGGAAACATGCAAAACTTTTTATTGATTCAAGTTAGTTGTTCTCCAAGACAAAATTTAGCTTTCTTGAGGTTCAAAAACTCGAAACCCTCCTTTTTCCTTGCAATTGTCTTTAAATACAAGAACAAATACGCTTTCCGTAATGAAACCGATCCTAATAGCTTTAAATCGATTCTAACCGCTAAACTAAATACTACGACGCAGGCATGTGCCTCAAATAAGTCTTATTACTTTTACATGATTTCACACGAAAAAATAAATGAAATTTGAAAATTTCTAATCAATGCGGAATCGGTGCTCCCGACGCAACAACGCCGAAGGTCGCGTTCAATGGAGGGATGGTCAAATAGACACGTGTTCGTCTTCGCTCTTTTCTTCATTTTTTTATTTATCAATTCCAAACGAAATTTGACAAATAAATATAATCGTGACTTGGTATTATATTATATTCTCGACATATATATATATCCCAATGTTACTCCTTCGGCCTTATATAACTTTTCCCGAACTTTATATGACTATTCCCCCTTTTGTAACTTTATAATAAACCTTGAAATTTGATTTATAACCCGATTAAATAGTTCAACGCCTTATAACCAAATCGCTTTGTAATAACCTCGTGATCCCTACCGACTCTATGACAAGTCAGCTCAATCAACCCCTCGTATCGTACCCCGGCTTAACTTCCGTCACCTTAATTAAACTCCTGCGTCTAACACGCGATCACCATTCGATGTCACAATGATTGCCCGCCCACGTGCATTCCGCTCGGTGTCCACAATGAGTTTAATGCGAAGGCGTACTTTAACCCAGGCTTCTATCACCGCCCAGACATGCGTCGCAATTCCTATGGAATCGTCGACCGAAGATTACCACTTATGGTCGAAAAGTGTGCGGAATGGTTCGAACCCGCCGTGGTTTTGCTACGTTGATTTACCAAGGGTGTACGTCAGTTTGCTTCGCCTCTTGCTATTAACTCAAAGTTAAATCTCCGGTTCCGATCTTCAATTAACAATGAAACAACACCATCTCTTTTGTTCAGATTTCCAGCAATATTAACCAAAATTCTTACACAAACCCCGCCTATGAGTGGGGTTACATTCACGAAAGTTATCCAACCACTCGTGGGAATTCAAAGACAAGAGAATCGGGACTGCGAGTACACAATCACCCATAGTTAAACATCTTTTCCCCGATGACGTCAATACGGGGTCCTGGAGTACGGCGGAAATCTTCAACCTATACCCCCGTAATGACCCCGCCCTATTGATCGCGGCTCACCCCGTATCCGACCAAAGGAACGTCGGGGGGTCCGGTGTTGATAATTAACGAGCTATTTTCCCCACCGTAACGACTAACCTTAACCCTCTTCTCGCGATCACCACTTCCACTTAAACGTTCGATGTTAAGCTCAAGAATATACATATCAAAATAAAAGCTATATGATCGCTTTTTGTGCATGTGTTTTATAAAAACATTTTATTTGTTTTTTATGACATAGTATTAAACTATAGCATATTTTTTTTGAATTTCCAGATTTTTTTTTTTTGATTTTCGAAATAAAAAATAAAAGAGTGATATGCAAAAGAGATCCACAACACATACTTCTGGAGATTTTTATTACAACTCTCTTCTTGGACTCACACATACCCCTTCGATTAAGGGGTTAATTTTTTGGAACACCTAATCCTCCATGGGTAGTGGAATGCGAAAAGTCACAATGGAGTCCAAGTGACCTTGGAATGTGAAACCAAGAGTCACACCATTATACTATAAATGTACATAATGTATAATGGAAAAACAAGAAAGCTACACGCTTATCCTTCATTGTGTGTTGAGTTTCTCGTGTGTGTGTTTATTCTTCCTTTATACACCATGTGTGTGTTTAACATGGTGTTTAACACAAACATTTAATATTTACAATGATGTATATTCGACGTCCTAAGGCTCCAGACACCTTTCACAATCTTCAAAATCGATTTTCTAAGCTTTGAAGTTGAAATCGCTGGTCAAATGATTGATTGTATGAAAACACAACGTCTCCCTCCCTCCTTTTCGCGAAATTACTATATTTTTTGGAATATCTCCTGTCTATGCAGCGATTGAGTCGATTCTTTTTACACCCGGTTAATATCATCGTAACCCCTTCTCCACAACAAATTTTAGCCAAACCCGACTCATGGATCTTGCAAAAATAAAAAATGGATGGATATTATGGTGGCTCATTTTCGTAAACCATAAATCATTTTGATCTGAAACTAATTAAGCTTAAACTTTTACCTTTTAAGTGTATATAGTGTAAAAATCGTACAAAACGGGTATGGGTTTTAAGGGATATGGTAAACATGGTGACTATGTAAAAGCACAAAAATCCAATCTTATACCATGTCCCACCATCATATGACATGTCCAGGGTACCTGGATGGAATGGAATTTTCTCATATAACATTTCAAACCCATGAGAAAATTCTGTGTCAAGAAAACCTTCAAACCCTCAAAATTCTTCGAGAAGAAGCGCATCGCAACTTGTGTAAATACACTCACTCACTTGAATTGACCAAAAACTCGGCCTTATAATCGTAGAGAAATGATTTGGAGAGGATAAAATTCAAAAAGAACCACTTCATGTCTTCATTCATGGACCAAATTCCAAAAACCATGATTCCTCATCAAAATTCCGATGCTCAAAAGCACAACATCCCCCACATAATTTGTGCAACGAACCATGGTTGATGTAGATCTACTACTCCTAAAGTTTCTTAATGACTTCAGCATGTGTGAACAAGTTTGTACATGGAAAATTTTCTCTCAATATTTATTTCACTATTAATAGTAGCCTCAAACTTTAACAATTTCATCCATAGCGAAAAACATAATGCGAGTTGAAAAAGCACAACAATCATCCTTCTTGATTGTTTTACTACTTTACAAGAAAATCATGATATGGAATTTTAAATACCCAGATACCCGCAACTCTATGCCCATGATGAAAAATCATGGCATCACGATCTTTCTCATGATTCCTCGATGTAATCATGGAATTCTAGACCTAGCTAACTCGACATAATTTGACATAATACAATGAATAATGAAAGATTTATTATATAATAATACCAACGGCTTGATCTCTACAAGATCATAGCAAACCTTTACAAATTTTTCAAATAAACTTAAACAAAAAACTTGTTTTCCGACTACTATGACTATAGGAAATTAATTACGCTCACAATTTTTTGTTACTTTAGTTCGATCTCTTTTCATTCTCTCATACACTCTTGCACACTTATAGACTTTTTGAAAATTTGTTCATCGACTTTCTATATTTGGAGAAAGGAAAGAAAAGCAAAATAAAGAAAAGGTTGGATCAACAACTTCATTGGATGATTTTCCAAGTAACAAGTTCCATGTGTGATTTCCTCGATGAGGTGTGAATGCATTATACATAAATTTGTTTATTTGTCTATTTACTATCATTGGAATGATTTTTTTTGGATTTTACAATGGTTTCAGCCTTGCCTTACCATTTCCAACATAGCCATGGTGTGATGGGATTCACTTGGTTGAAATTTGGATTATAGAAGGTTTTTTGGAAATCCAGTTTATGTGTTCTTAGGAATATTCCCAATGGTTGGGGGTTGATATGTCTTTTCTCAAAGCCCCTGGCTGTGTGGGTGGAGATAGGAAAAATTCTCAAGGTGTGGTGCGTCTTGAGATATCCAAGCTTGATGTTGGTTTTTGTGATCTCGAGACCAATTTAGGTGAGATCGCGTAGCTTCGAGGGGTGGAGGTGGTTTAAAATCTAGAGTCCCTAGTTGGCGAGGCCTTGGCTTGTCCCACGCAGATTCAAAATTCATGCTTGGAATATGGCATGAGGGTGATTGGATTGAAGAAATATTTGGTTCAACCCAATCTATGGTGGGTGGTACATGAAAGCTCCTCACTTGGTTGATTTTTCATATGTTAACAAGAGTTATTTTCATATTCCGATCTATGATCACTTGTACTTGTTATTATCTTTATTTTATTAATATGTTTCATATATTATTCTAGTTATATGTTGGTTATAAGCATGGTTCTATATTGTGATTTAGCTATGGGTCTTGTTCATGATTTGATGTGTTTGGATAGTCGACGAATGCATGGGATGAAAAGTGTTGTTGTAGTTACTCGAGAGGGAATGAGACCTTCTCGTGATTCTCGCATGAATTTCGAGGCTTATGATCATATATGCATTCATGGCCTATAACTTATATGTTTACCATATGTTCGATAAAATTTATAATGTGTATTAGGAATTATAGGTTGAATTCTTGATTCAAGTTTGAATGTTTGGAATTGTTATTACCTTAATCATAACTCGCAAAAAGTTACAAGAAGTTCGGGTAGTGGTTTTGGAGGATTTTCAAAACAAATGGCATAGATATCACAACCACATGCAAAGAACAAGGGAATTTAGGTCATAATTCACACACAAGCAAATTCAGGAGGGTATGGAGGCACACTGGCACCGCATGGATGCAGCATATGGGTGCGATTGGGGTGTTTCCTCAGTGAAAAAAGGCCTAGCTCGAGATTGACAACCTAGTGGTTTTCAACCTCTCGAGTGGTCTATGGTTTTTTAGCGATGTTAATTTGTGGCCTGGATTGTAGGTCCCACTTCCATAACTAGAACTTGAGGTCAAAGCATAACATAATAGCACTAACCTCACATTTACTATGTGGAGCTTTGTAAAAAAGTGCATGAATGTTGCGAGGGGTACAGGTATATTGGTATAAGAGTTTCTAGGTTCAAAGACCTTCGTATCGATGCACCAGATGTGATTTTTATGCGTGCATGTCATATGTATGCATGAATTTCAAAGTGGCTATGGTTTCCTCTTCATGTATATATTGGGTGTTACGTTTCTAGGTTATCATGCATGGTGTAAATATTTTTATATACAGTGTCATTATATATATATATATCATGTTAATTAGACCTAGTTGTCTGTATGAGAGAGACTCCCCAAATTCACTAAGGTATGATTTTTATTATGTCTATATTTAGTTTATCTAACATGGTGTATTTGCAGGAAGAAGAAGACCAGCTAAAAGAGAAAAACTAAAGGATTATGTGCCTGTGTGACACTCCTTATAGATCAACCGAGTAACGAGATGAGTACTCTCCGATATAACAAAGATACACTGTAAGAATTATGAAGGAAAAAAATTAGAATTGACAATGTATGTGGATAATTGAGTCACAAGAAAGGCTTTCCAGAGGCTCAGAAAAGAAATTGAGGTTAATGCAGTTTATCTTAGAGTTTATTGATTTCCAAGCAGAGACAAGCACAACTAAGGATTAGACATGGATAGGAGGAAACTAATAATGGGGCATATGGTATTAGCTCTTAGTCAAGATACAAAGCCATATGGATGACACAAATAAGGTGTGGTATATGGCTCGATACACGTGAAAGGAGAGGTAGTGCTTATGGGTTATATTCTAGTTCTGTGTCCACAGAGGCATCATCCTCATCACCACCATCATATTTATAGGAGGAGTGAGAAGGGTGTACATCCCATAGGAGTTCAAGAAACCGAAGCTCTCCTAAATTTGATGGGAGAGATGCAAGAAACCATAAGATGAAGAAGCATGGTTGCTTAAAAGAATGTTCTTAGAATTAAATGATTATATATAGAATATGAAGGCCAATATAGATATTTTCAATCTCAGCATAAAAAGAGAATATCTTAGGAAGATGTGAAGCATAAAGAGGCATCAATGTAGAATATTTGAGTTGAAAATAGTTTAGAATACCATCGAAAGTAGTACTTTTCCAAGAGATATTATAATGCAAAGGCTAAGGAGTTCTATGAGTTTAAGATGGGTTCCATGAGTTGGGATGAAGAGTACATGACCAATTTTCTGAGTCAAGGAGGTATGTGCCCTGACTTTCACATGAGAAGAAAAAATGTTCAAAGATTCATCAATGGAATTCCATTAGCGCTCAAGGATTGGATTGAGTTTGATGAGACTCGGGTCATTGAGGAAGTCATCATGAAATTGAAGCATTGTTATGATTATCAAAAGCACACTCTGATCCTAATTAGTATTATTTAGGGAATAAGAAGGTTAAAGGAACATGGCCTCAAGCGGGGAAAACCTCAATACAAGGTGTGAGAAAGAAAATTTGGCTCCTTCCTAGGATGTTTAGCAACTAAGAAGGGGCATGAACTCATAGTTAGAGAGAAGAAAAATAAAGGTAGTGGTAGATAATAATTGCAAGAAAGGATTTGTGGAAAATATCTTCGTAAGAAGTATTGTCCATTTTACTAGCATGGTAGACCGTAGATCTAAATTTCTCATGAGGCACAAAAAGTTATCGATGTTGCACATAACACTTTCGATTTATGCGTGTTGATAATAGGAAAAAATCATCTAACCCATTATTGAGATGGAGGGTAAGATGTAAGATCAAGATTTTTTCTATTTTGATTGATCTTAGATCCAATTATAGCTATATTTAAGAATTTAGTGGATAAGTGTGCCTTGAATAAATAAGTGAATGTAGAGCCTTTGTTAGTGCATTGGTTACAAGGACCAAGAAAATAGTTCATCATTGGAGGAGAACTTATGCATTTGAGCTAAATGGTATTCTGTACATCAAGACATATAAATGTGATTCCTTTGGATTCATATAGTATGATTTTGGGTATGGACTGAAGCCAGGACTCCCAAAAAAGGTAGATTACTATGAGAAGGATATTGAGGTATGGATGATAATGGAGAAAGAGAATATTGTGGAAAGAAGAATCCCGTCACAGAATGAAAGTTAAGCAACACAAGCTACAGAAGCAGGAAACAATATGTACATTATTTATAGTGCATATTTCTAGTGACAAGGGGAAGCATGTTGAGTGGGATGAGGAATTCCTTAACAAGTATCAAGTTTGTAGCGCTTAGGAAGTGTTTCATGTAGTATATTTTTAGAGTTATCGCCCATAGGGATGGATTTCTCTATTGAGTTGGTACAAAGATAAGCATAGGAATAAAAGGCAATTTTAAAAAATGTAGCACCAAGTCAAAACGAAGTCACCACTTAAGGAAATTCTTGATAAAAGATACATAAGGCCATGGTGTTTCCTTTGGGAACACTAGTGTCATTTCTAAAGAAGAAGGATGGTACCAAGTTTTGCATTGATTAGAGGTAGTTTAACAAGGTGACCATAAATAAAAATTACCATTTTATGGAGCTTCGATGATTTTTCCGATCAATTGAAGGGAGAAACAATATTTCGAAGATTGATTTGAGATTAGATATCAACTTCTCATCAAAGAAGAATACATCCACAAGAATTAACTGTGGTCGAATGCAGGTAATATGCCATGATATTTGTGGTTCCTTTTTATTACTAATTCTCCAACTACTTTCATGTGTTTGATGGAACAAATGTGTCACATTTTCAGACAAGTTTAGTATAGTGTTCATCAAGGATATTATCTAAATATATTATAATGAATAGAGGAAGAGTATGAAAAGGACTGTAAGAAGTAAGCAAGATTATTAAGAGAACATAACCTTGTATCCCAAGCTTAAAGGCAAGTAACATTTTATTTTGAAGCCCCAACCGTTACTCACAGCATGTTGTTTCTAAGGAAGAGACATGGGACCCGAAAAAGATTAGAACTATCATGGAGTGGATAGCTCCTAGGAGTGTGGATGAGGTGATATCATTCATGGGATTATCTCGTTATTACAAGAGGTTCGTGAGGAAATTTTCAAGGATTCCATATCCTATGACATCCTTGCGTATAAAAATAAATAACTTGAAATGGACCGAGTGGTGAGGAGTGCAATTAGTTTTGAGAGTTGGAATTGGCTTCAGCCACAAAATGCCCAGGGCTGAAGATTGCATATTTTGATAAAAATTTTGTGGTATGTAAAGACTTTGCAAGGGAGGACTGTAGATTCCTAATGCATGAACAATAGTTAATATGCTATGAGTCACAGAAGTTAAATGATAATATAAATAGACAAGATTCTACATGATATTGAGCTAGAATTTGTAACACCCTCCTCCCACATTTAACCAAGATAACAAGTCCACCGAGGTTGACATATATAGTGAGTACACCATGAGATGATTCAACCTCCTAAGTCACCTTAAGGGGAAGTGTAACCGATGGAACATGGAAAACTTCCACTATTCACACATCGTACAAAACTCCAAAGATTCCAATCAATATCTGAAAGCATTCCTGAGAAAATTTAATTTTTATTCATAAAAATAACCATTCACTCTAATGATATGGAATAGTGAATGTAGACCTAGTCCAACGTTCCACAACAATGGAAATCCTTAAATTATCTCACGTGAATTTTGAAGGTATTCCTATGCGAGGACCCAAGATTAGTGTGTTACTTTTTAGTGAAGACTTACCACTACCCAAAAATCCATGAGACTTCAGAAATGATATAACATTGAAAACAAAGGTACTAATTGAAAATTTTGATCAATGAATTGATCGGACCACTACTAGCCATGATAGGTATCATTAAACATGTCACAAATATGAAATATATAGGTTCTAACAATAGATACAGGAAAAAAAAATTTTTAAGATGGAAGTTTATCTTAAAGTTTAGAAACTCCCTGGAAAATCTTATTAGTCCCTAATATGAAAATTAAAGAAAGTATATTTTTTGTAGAAATATTTAGATTTCCAATGATTTTATATTAGTGGGAGACAAATTTTGGATATTTTAAAGGTAAAATAATGTACTATGTAATTTTGGTGAATCATTTTAGAAAAATGGAAATCGGTGAATATTTTTTTTTTGGAAAGAGCATGGAAAATAGCCCACCTGCGAATATTGGCCCCTAAAATTTTCCATGGATATGAGCATAGGGGTCTCATATCATTCAGGAACTTCAAGAACCATTGATGCCTTATCACGTTAGATGCATTACTATCTATTGGTCATATATTCATTTTTCTATTCATTTTCAAATTAAAAAACGATGAGAAACATACATCATAGCCGTCATAGAACATACTCATAAATCAATATATAAACAACACAAATAACATGTGGAGAGAGGCTTCGCTATCATGTAAAATGAAACCAGGTCCTGGACCTCCACGTACCACCCGAGCATATATTAGGTTCAAAATAAATATCTCGTTGAGCCAGTCACCCTTGTCTCCATATTCCAAGCATGAATGTGGGATCTCATGAAACATCGAGCACAACCAAAACTAGGGCTTCCAAGAGGTCAACCACATCAACAATAAAACATGTGATTCACCTCACGGTTAGACATCACTAACCATCACCGCATCGGTCTCTACCCAAGTTTTCCAGGGCTCCAAAGCATGTGTCTCAACCAAGGCTCTAGGACTAGTAAATCAACCCACAAATGTTGTCGACCCAGAGTGTTTGTCCAATCACACTCCAGGACTAGTAACTCAATCAAATTTGTTACAAGGTTCGAGAGAATTTGTCCAACCAGCAGGCTATGGGAAATAGTAACTCAACAAAGAACCAAAGGAACATGAAAACCAACCAAAAAATGCAAGGAAAGACACCCACATTACCATGGATATCCAAGAAAATGGAAAAGTTAGGAAGTCAACGTCAATCCATAAAATCCTCCATTTATCTCCATCAACATATCATGACTAAGAAAGCACAAGCATGTTCCATGCATGCCAAAAATATCAAGGAAATCATACATGTAACTCGATACCGACAAGAAAAAACTATTGTAGTGCTTATCTCAATGTACTCTTGCATTATCCTACTTATTCTTTGTCTTTTTCTCCAAATCCAAACAATGCCACACTCCTCCAAGAGAGCTCAAGAAAACTTTATGTTTCCAAGAGTATGCGAGAGAGAGAATATAGAAGGAGAGCTCCAAAAGTAACCAACAAAAGCCATGAACTAAACCCTCAAAATCTTTTAGATTAATGAGGTCTCTATTTTCTTCATTTTCTATTATTTCTTTATCTTCTCCTGCCACAAAGAAACCATGACCTTCCGCTTCCTTTTCTCCCTATTTTCTATTATTTTTTGTAAAATAAAATGCAAGTAAATGCCACTCTTTTCCTTTTCAAAGCCATTTCATTTCCTACTAACCTCCATATCCATTAATTAATCACAAGTGATGCCCATCACTATGTTTCTTCCCAAAATTTATATTATTTTACCTTTATTAACTTTATTACATGGATTTTCAAATGTGGTTGTTATAGAACCACCCCCTTGGAGGAACACCATCGTTAGTGTTCAATGACAACTACAACCAAAAATATTGTTGAAAGAAAAACATACTACCCATGGAGCTTTATAACTTAACTCATCATTATTTTCAATGATCAAATATGATGAAAAGAAAACGAACATGACATCCATAACCATCATAATAGCTATAATGACATGAATCCCATACCACTTAGTGTAGCTTTATAGCACAACTCACAAAGAGTTAAATGCATAGAAATATGTGCACAAACAAAAACATCCTACCAAAACATATACCAAAACATTCGACCAACCAACAAATAGAGAAAATACATAGTTTGCATCCGATCACCCATATCCCATGTAGCTTCATCGAGACCTTCCAAAGTGGTTCCATTGAACTTTCACTTAATCCATTCCTCGCCCATAGCACAGCATATTTCTCCGCAAGATACATTGAGGTTTCAACAAGAATTCCCCTTTTGATCCACCTCTGCAATACATCCCATTAAATCACATGATCAACATATTTAACATACTTCTTAGAAATGACACATGGAGAAAACATCATGGAATTTCACTCGTGGGATGCAACAAAGTCGATAAGCTACCGCTCCAATCCTTTTAAGAATCTTCGAAAGGTCCACAATACCGAGGTGCCATTTGGAACATTATCGAATCCACAAGGAGCTCTTTATGATTGACATGAAAGTACATATGTTCTAACCTCGAAACCCTTAAACAACATGTTAGATCTAATAGATTCTCCACCTATATTTTGTAGCTTTCTAAATTCTTCTTGATTACCTACATTTCCTATTTCATTTCTTCCAGCATGTTTCTTCCAATCAATACCCTATTAATCGGATCATTCCAATCGTATACAGTATTAAAACTCCACCCATTAAGTGCCTCAAATATACTCATCTTCAAAGAATCGTGATATCCATTATGATAATAAAAATCAACCAATTGAAGCAGTACCGCCCACTTTCATTGTTGATGCATCACAGAGCACACATTTTCAACATGTCTTCTATAATCTTGTTGACCCTCTCCATCCGTCCATCTATCGCGTATTATAAGTTGTAATCGTCGAAGTTTGTACCCAAACCTGCAAATATGTCTTTCTAGTATCTCAAGTGAAAATTAGCATCCTTGTTTGACAATATTCTTGGTACACCATAAAACCTCACCACATCCATGATGAAAACCTTTATGGTATCATTAGTCAACATGTATACTTTAGTGAATTAAGTGCGCTTACCTTTGTCAACATGTCAACCACAACCATAATTGAATCCCACTATCTATATTTCCATGATAAAAATATGATGAAATACATGGAAATGACTCCCATTTCCAATCTTGAATCAAAAATAAGTTGCATTAATCCTACCTCGGGTGCTTACACTCTACTTACATGTTGAAAATCCATAACAGTTACAAATTATGCCACTCTTTTCAAATTAATTTAGTAGTAAAATTCTTCAACGTTGTTCATGCCTTTTGGTACTGCAACATGAGCATAGTTTCTCATGAAAATATATAAATATAATTCTTCGAGTTCAATTCGATCTACATATTACCTCAACTAACCGACCAATCCTTTTGTTTCAAGATGATAATCCATGTATCCGCGCACCCATGCCCGCACATGTACCCATACCTATTTGTACCTATACCCATATAACAAACCTTTACCTATAACTATACCCGTACTTGTACCGATGTGGCCGATACCTAAGCTCCATGTACCGTTATCCGTTGTTCATTTACAAGATGTGATCTTATGATTTTTTCTCATACAAACTACAGTCACTAACATGATTCACTTGTACTCTTTTGCTAAGAGAATCTACAACTTTGTTCTCTTTACCCTTGATGTACCTAATATCAAACTAAAATAACTGACATGTCCAACCATTTATGTTTCCTCACATTTGGATTCATTTGGTTAAATATATACCTCAATCCACTATGCTTTCTCATAGTACAAAACTCGCCAAGAAGGAAGTGCCTCCACATATTCAATGTGCATGGATGATCGCTAAGTAACTCAAGATCATGTACAAATAATTTTTCTCATGCTCATTTAGTTTTCATGATTCATAGCACACTACCTATCCTTCTCTTGTATATGACTCCACCAAGTCCTCTTTTCTGCATGAGGCATACCACAAATTCTCTATCTAAATCTACACCTTAAACACCAGAGCATTTGTCATAATCTATTTCAAATATTCAAAAATTGTTGCACATTCCTTTTTCCAATCAAATTTATTACCTTTCCTTTACAACGGATTTACTAGGATAAGTTAACATGGGAGGAAGTTCCTGATGAATCTCCAACACGAACCCGCTAACCCTATAAAATGATTCCTACTCTATCCACATTCCTAGGAGTTTCCCATTACGTGATAGACCTTTTACCTTTTCTCGGATTCATCGTTATGACTTCCTTGGGGAACAGGAGCACCAAGTAATGTACCTATGTCTGAAAGAAACTATCCTTACTTATGTTAGCATACAACCGATGCTCTCTCAACAATCTGGCCATTTTACTAAGTGTTCAACATCCTCTTTCTTTTCGTTTTTAGAATGTATCAATATATCATCAATGAAGCCATAATATCAAAATTTTCCAGATACGGACAGAATACGACTATTCATCAAGCACACAGAAGTAGCTATATTTATTAAAACCAAATGAAACTAAGTAAACAAACTCATAATTCCCATAAGGAAAATTTCCACATTATTCTGTATATATCCTCTCTTTTTGTGCACTCGATGATATCCCGATCTCGAGACTTCAATCTGAGAACACCGCAACTCCCTTTAGTTGGTCAAAAACATTAATCCTTGACAATGGATACTTTTTTCTTGATGTTTACCTTGTTCAACTCTGCATTAGATGCACAATCAAGGTCATTATCCTTCTTCTTTGATAAATACTAGTTCACCCCATGATGACACACTGGCCTAATGTAACCTTTGCCTAGAATTTCTCAATGACTTTAAATACATGGACCATGAACCGCCTGATTCCGTACAATGCCTTTGATGTTGGTGCTTCCCCTCGGTACCAACTCAATAGAAAATTCCACTACCCTATGAGGAAAAATATGAAATATCTATTGGGAACACATCTTCAAACTTCGTAAAATCGAGAACCTACTCAATATCTTTCATCCTCATCCTCCTTACCTTTTTCAAATTAGAATATAGTTGTGAATAACACACACCCTTTTCAAGGACCGCACTTTTCCTACATAGCCGGCCACCATCCTAACCGATGTTACTTTATTCTTACCCTACAAGACTCTTTATTCCTCATTTTAATCCAAGAACTCAATAAACGTATCATAGAAATCCACCTCGCTCCTATGAATATACAAGAAATCCATACTCAAAACACACTATATGATCCCAATGGACATACATTAAAAGTGTTTAGCGTAGGATGCTATGTATTCAAATCAATGCAAGATGTTACCTAATGATGAACTTGATTCTTTGTACCTTTAGCCAACTTTCATCGACCAAGATTATAAATGCACTTTTATTGAAAACACACTTATCCATGAGGTATGATTAATATGACTATAACTAGATCTAGAATCAATCAAAAATAATCAAATTGATCAAAATCTACGTCCATATCAATAATATATGCTTTAATATCAGTTTTCCTATTATCCAACATTGTAAGATCCAAGGAACATTGTCCAAAATAATTCTCATGCTTGTGCTCATAATTAGTGTAAATATGTGGTCTACCACCTCGATTCTACGGAAAACATTCCCACGCATATATTTTCCATTAACTCCAACATCTTCATAAGCTTTCTATCATCACCCTTGTTCGTTCATACCGAAATATTTGTCCTTTTATCGATCTTTATTGAAATTTTATGTGGTACCGCATTCTCTTTATTACATGTATCTCGAGGCCTTGTAATCTTCTTATCCCATTTAAATCTACTCTTACTACCTACAGTCCCTTGTTTATCCCAGGTTTTTTATTCAATTTCTTATAATAATGCCATCTTCTGATGACCTCCTCCAATGATCTAGGCTCATCAAACTCAATCATGTCCTTGAATGCTACCAGAAACCACACTGATGAATATCTCAATCTTGGCCTTCCCTCCTTGAGGTAAGTGAAACATAACACAAAAACTCATAAGTATTCTGTTGTACTCTCATCGGTCATAGATCCACTTTTAGCTCATAGAATTATTTTTCCTCTCATTATACATTTTCTGAGTAAATATTTCAATAGTATCTCAAACTCACTCACCCTAACTCCTCACCAGTGCAATATATCTGAAATTCTTTACATCTTCCCACCAAATATCCACTTTACCTTTAAGATTGAATGTAGTTACTTTGGAATTCATGTTCTCTCGAGTAATCATACAATATGAAGAACTTTGTTCATCCCAGAAATCATGTTTCAACATCCTATGATTTAATAATTTCCCCCAGAGATCGTGTGTGGATTTTCATCTTTAACTCATTCGGTAAAATATCCCTTATCACTCCTCCTATAAGGATGATAACGATGATGACCATGATACTTGTTAGAACCGTAACTAGAATAGTACTTATGCCCATCACCTCCTATTTGTAGTGTCCAAAAGAATCGACATATTCGATCATGTCATCTCTAGGCGACATGCCCCAAAGACAGCATTCAATAACACATGTCCCATTACTCATAACCTCCTTCTCATGGATGATCCGAAGTGGTCCCCGTCTCCCTCGCAAGTGATGAAAAACTATTAAGAATTAATCGCATTGAATTCTTCTCGTTTTCTTCGCGCATGATTCCATATTTATCTTCAAACGTTACTTATTTCTTTTCCTTAAAGTTCCTCAATGTGGTTTCATGAAATGCAGAAAAGTTCCGCACCACATTTCTATTTGTTCCATAGAGATGCCCGTGAACTATAGTCTACCACTTTGATAGCCATCTATGTTCTCTTCTTCCTCCAAGGTATATAATGTCATCGAAACTAATCATAAACAACCAACACAACATAGTATAGTTCAAAATTGCAAGACGGACGTAATTAACATAATAAAGTCAACATATAATAATCATTTCAACAATTATATAGTTAACATGCATGATGCCACAACCATAACAATTAACCGGGATACATGTATATACAACAACATATGTATGGCGTGCATCAATACACAATACATATAAGAACTCGACATGCATAACTAGTGCATAACGAGTATATATTCATGAAAAACACCTACAACATCAACACCATCAACTTTCACATAGTCGACAAATGTAACCAGGACTAATACCACACATACACAACAAGCACATAGTCCACAAGAATAGATAACACATACGTACTCGACATGTATGCATGACCAACACACCACACATCCAGCCTAAGGGTTGAAACATGCTATGATACGACTATGTAACATCGCTCTCCCACATTTACCTAATGTTATGCAAATAGCTCCAAAAATAGATGAAAATGAGATCAACGCCTTAGAAATCAACCACCTCGAGGTAAAACTTCCAACATTACATAAATGAGAAATTTTCGGATGATACACATGAAAACCTCCTTTCTATATAGAGTCCATTGGGGTGACAACATAATCCTAGCCGACCTAACAATAACGTAACGGCACAATAATCAAAATATAAATACAGAGGTACAAAAATAACAATAAGGGGGATACATTAAATAAAAATTAATAAAGGACACTAGTATTATAGGGACCCAAATATGTTCTTTCCTTTTCAAAAAAAGTGTTGCCTCAACACTTGATTATTTATTGATGCTTATGTATAAAATTCCCATCCTCCCATGTGGAATCTTCTTAATGGGTAAGTTCCTCCAATTTCTAATATACTCGAAATCGATCGATTTCGTAGTTGGTCGAGTTGAAAGTTGCTTCTATGACTTTCTTCAACTTCTTTCACCGCAATGTTGATCTTCCCGTTGTTTCATTCGATTCTCATCTTTCAAAGTTAGGTTATCTTTCGCAGTTGGAGAACTTGTTGTTGACGCTTCATGTGGTATTCCACTACTGATCATCCATATTATCTTTCATTTGATCCTTCAAAACCATCCAACTTAGCCTCCATATTTTATTTTCAACCATCAATGGCCATTCTCATTGCTTCGTAAGACTTAAATTTCCATGCTTTGGCAACTAAATTTTTTGATATCTCACTACAATTGTTCCTTTCAGTGTCATAGTATAACTTTCTCGAGGGCTGTCGGTGTGGAATTACGCAAGAGGGGAATTTTAGAGCCCAATATTTACATTCATTCTACAATATGCCCTTGGAATCACCCAACCCATTTTCAAATGACTTATGTAATTCGGGAAAAAAAAATATAAATCTTTTTCTTGCTTTTGAGGAACTCATATTTAAACTGACTATATTTGTGATTTAGATCTTAAATATTGAACATTTATAAGAGTTCTTTGAATCTTCTTTTTCTCAAATGCTATATATCTGACTTAAATTTAATTTTTCTGTTGTGAAAATTTATGTCCAATCTCCCTACAATGACCTAATTATGATCAAGTTTAGTAGAGCAAAATTACATCGTGTACACATGTCATCGTTCCTACTTTGGCTCTCAAATTGATACAAAGGAAACTAAATTCCATGTAATTATGGCCAATATTTACAAATTCCAATTTGATGCTCGTAGAAAGAGTTATGATGATTTTTCCACTTACTACCTCTTAGACAAAATTTGAGATCCCGAAAAAAACCTAACATCCACAAATCATATCTCTAAAAAATATTGCAAACCAAGTTCGAAAGTTTTACATGAAGTTTTCCAAGATTTCGCTTTCTTTTTAAAACTTTTATTTCGAAACTTCATATAAAAATGTTTATAGCCCCATTTCCATGATGAAATTTTTAGGTTAAATTCAGGAGCCGAAAAGCCCTACTTCCACAGATCACATCTCCGAAAAATATTTCAAACCAAGACCTCAAATTTTTACATGACATTCCTCGCATTTCGGCCCGTTTTGTAACAATTCCATGTTCTAAACCTTCGTAGAAAATATATATAATGCTACTAATATATTTTGAGCCAAACCCTAAAATCCAAAGCTCTCATACCAAATGTTATGAAACTAGCTCCAAAAATAGAAGAAAAGAGACGCCTTAAATCAACCACTTCAAGGGGAACCTACAATACATTAAATAAATGGGAACAATTCTTGGATGATACACATGAAAAACCCTCTTTTATATATATTCCATGGGGTCACAATATAATCCTAGCTACTCAACAATAATGTAAGGGCACAATAATACCAATATGGGGGCAGCAAAATAACAACATAAATACAAAGAAAACAATAATGGGATACACTAATATAGGACTCCATGTTACACAATAAGCACATATTCCACAAGCATAAAAAGAACACATATGTACTCGACATGTATGCATGACCAACACACCACCCATTCAGTCTATGGGTTGAACATACATGATACAAGTAACACCTACCTCCCACATTTACCTAAGGTAACTCGGTCCATCGTGTAAAAATGTGAAGAGTGTCATTATGATGTGATTAAACCTCCCTTTGGCCACCTTGGAGGAACAGAACTGGGAATTGTAAACAAAACCAAATCGACCATTAAAACATCCCACCATAACCTTTAGGAGCCAAACGAACCTTTCTAGGTTCTTATCTCCTGCAAGAAACTTGTCTTTTGCCGACTAAATACCACATTCACTACCATCAAGGAATCAAGCAGTAACCGAAACCTCTAGTTGCTCCCACAATGCAAGGCCGTCCTAACGAATATGGACTTTTTCAGTAGTCTTATGACAGTGACCTCAGCTTTGTGCCACATTTTCGTGGCTAGGACTCAAAGCACATTATCGAAGTCCATGATACTTCCATAAACATACATAAATATCGAAACAAAGGTAGTAATACAAATATCGATCAATTTCTCGACCGGACCCCTACTATCCATGACAAGTATTTCATCAAAACATGTCACAAATATGGAATCTATAGGTCTTCACAAAAAATCTAAATACAGGGTCTCATACTTATCTCGTAATTGCTAAGAAGAATTGATACCTTATCAAGTTAGATGCATTATCATTCAATAGGTAGAATATTCATTATTTGTTCTTCATAAATCAAAACATGATGGGAGCCATACATCATAATTGTCATAAACACACTTCAACCAAAATATAAACTATAAACATAATATGAATATAACAACCATATAAAAAATAATATCAAGTAAATTCAGCAATTCGATCAAATATAAGGGGAGAGAAGCATTATCATGTGTAAAATGAAACCAGTGTCCTGGGACTTCACATACCACCCGACGATAAACTATGTTGAACCAAACATATCTTCGATCCAAATACCCTATGCCATATTCCAAGCATGAATGGGATTTCATGAACAAATCAAGAATAAACAAACCAGGGTTTAGAGGCCAACCACTCCACCAACCAGTTGATTCCACCTCACGGCCAAACATCACTAAACATCAAGAGATTGGTATCTACCCAAGTTTTCCAGGCTCTAGAGTGTTTATTCCAACCAAGGCTCCAAGACTAGTAACTCAACCTAAAGT
This sequence comes from Pinus albicaulis, assembly GCA_034641835.2. Classification (NCBI taxonomy): domain Eukaryota; kingdom Viridiplantae; phylum Streptophyta; class Pinopsida; order Pinales; family Pinaceae; genus Pinus; species Pinus albicaulis. The sequence continues at coordinate 310,734 of MU968459.1, forward strand.
CACGTCGAGATCCAGGGTTTTTTTCCAAGAAAGGCTCCAGTGATTTGAAATTAATCGTTAGTTAAATTTCGCTAATACTTAGGCCTAAAATTTAAAATATGTCTTTTGATGCTTTATCAAAATAATTTGACCCATGAGCGTATGTGTGAAAATTCATTAAAACTTGGTGGAAATTTAGTGGCCAAGAACTCAAAAGCATAGAAATAGCGATGTTGAACAACATCATATAAAAACAACATGCAAAAAAGCTTAATAGACAGTAAGTTTTTGGTTGAAGGAGTTCACCCCTCCCGAGCTACAACTCCTTTGTCCTGCCTTTCCATAGTGTGGGCTTTGTATTAGTTTCAATTTTATGAAAAATTATCATTTTCTTACCTCATGTTGCCTCTAAACCTTGCTCCAAAGGGCTCCAAAACATAACAATATACCAAGAAAGACTCTTCGAGCTCATTTTGGTCAAAAATTTTTAGTTATGGAAAAGGGAAAATTTCACACTATTTCTCCACTAAGTCCGGAAGTTTCGCCAATTACACGACTAAATTTAGAAAACTGGATAAAACGACACCACCCAAATACCGCTACATTAATTGTGTATTAATCATAAGATACATTTTAAATTTTAAGATAAAACTATTAAAAGCAAGAGAATGATTATTAATTACCAAGTTAATCTAGATTAACCACTTGATTAACGTAATAAACATGGTTTAGTGCTATTGTAATCCCACTTAATTCTCCATCGATTTGAATATTTTAGCCCTTTGTCTTTGTGTGTGATCACATGTAGTGGGTCTGCCCTCTTGACCTCTACCTGCAGTGTACCGAAACTTTAAGTGCGAGTAACAAACATAGTGGTTGGAGAACCACAAATGGCAGAGAAGACAGCTAGGCATTGAGAGGCGTGGTGAGGTCATGGGTTCAACCCCGACCCACCCCATAACATTTTTCTCTCTGCATTTAGCAATCTCTACCAAATTGATAATATTTTTCAACGTAGACCTCCTGCTTATATGAGATAGCCTTTGGTTCTGCCATGCAGAAACTCACAATAAGGGAGTTCTACCATGTTATATAATTTGTTTCCATCATAGTTTAGATATCACCTCCTCCATAGGTATACATGTATGTTCCCTTACAGGGTGTAGTTTAGACCATTAGGATATATAAAATATATTTAAATATAATATATGTGCACCCATATAGGTTCTTAAACTTTGGTATATGCACATGTTCCCTTTAACCTAGTACCAACTCTTCCATGTCAGTGGGGGGTACGTGGAATGCCACGTGGCCCTTCCCCTATTGGCTCAAAAATCCTCCATATAATAAAAATAATGAGCCATAATATAAAAATTGAACTAGGGAAATGGAGGAAGAATTCAAAACTTCACATAGCAACCTTAGTGAATCGAATATTCTGTCACGTTGTCATCGGCTGCACGCAGAATATTCCCCGGATATGCCTGGTGCCGACCGCACTACCAAGTCATTAGTCCTGTCACCGATACGCACAAGTTTTAGAAAATGAGCAGCACCATACTTCCCCGCGTACTCACATTGGACAAAATTGAAGTTGCGTTGGAATCTCAAGCATTTAACTCTATCAAGTCATTCGTGTAATGGGTTAGCTTCGTAGCACTTTCAATTTTTTAGCTAAACACCCAATTTCCTGACCACTTCCTCCTTACCAGAATCCTTTTGGACCCCAAAGTCTCTCTTCATTACTTATTATGCGCATATATACCATTCCACCCTTCCGCCTATCTAGTAAAATTTTTTTAAATTTCATCATTTGGAGCTTTTCATAAAAAGTCAACTTTCTCCCTCAATCATTGTAGGAATCCTTGCTACCACTAACATCATGATACCGCAATATTTTTGAATTTTCAGAACATAAATCTTATTTTTTAGAAACCATCTTGCTCCTACCTTGGTCATCAATCAAAGAAAACTTAGAAAATTTCCCACTCGCACACCTACCATGGTGATTTTTAGATGATCTCGATTCGTACTTTCATCAACTCTCGAGCAAGTTTCTTCGTAACATCGATGTGCATTTTGGAAACCAGAACAGCTAATTTGTGAACCCATGCCTTCTTTTTCAACCCTCGCTTTGTCACCTTATCTTTCACCTTTGCACCTTCTTTCAATGTGACGGCATCTTGTTTCCAACACTTCTTAACACTACTTTTGACCTGCTATAAATGTTTTTCACCTTCTTCAAAGAAACTTGTTATCATTCTAAACAATCATTATAAGCAGGACCATCTCAAAGAAAGTGTGATTCAATTACATCTCTTTGTTTGTTCATAAAAAATGTCAAGTTCCTAATTGCATTCACTATCCTCTTCATTTCACTTGCATGTACAAGAGACAACCATATTCTTCTTATATGTTTCAATTATAATTTCAATACCATCATTTAATAAGGATACTTATTCTCATGGCAATGAAATAAAAATTTTGATTACAGTATAAGGAATTCCCAATACAATACCTAATACTTGTTGAACCATGAAGCTAAACTTCATCAAGAAATTATTATGAGAATCTTAGTAATCACTTCCTTGTAACTTGAAGTTTAATTCTTACAAATCCAACCAAAGGATATAGTCTTGGATGTCTAATTATTTTAAGAGCATTTCAGTTGTTAAATTTTAAAATATTCGGAAATAAAGTTATCTTCATACTTCCATTAGGTAAAAAAGTGGTAATGAATATTAGTATGTTTAGAGACAACTCTAATATTGAACATTTATATTCATGTATCTTCATCATGAGTATAATTTTAATACCTAAATAACTAGTGCTTGCAATATGTTTACCTTTAAAACCCATGTCAATTTCTTATCACATCTCTTAATCCGAACCTAAGTCTCTGTTCACTTCATAGCAATAGCTTTTCCGTTCTCTTTGTTTCTACTTCTATTTGGTTTTAATGAGGGATGAAGTTATGAACAAATTGTCTTCAACATGGCCAGTCTTTGAATTTTTTTTTCATGTGATTTTTTCGTTCTCTTTCTTTATATAACTATTTATTTTTCCTCTTCCATAAAAATTTCCTTTCCCTTTACCCTCACTTTCCTCTTTCTCCTCTATGCCTTGTTTTCCCCTTGCCTCTAAGTGTGTGTATTGTACACAAAATTTGTCTAAATTTGTTGGGTTAAACATAAGGATAGTATACTTCAAACAGAAATGTAAACATCCAATATATTTCAACAATGTGTCTTGTGAATTCAAGTTTACTCCTAACAACAAAGCTCTCTTTCTAAACTCCTGAGTGTACTCTTGAACAGTTTGGCCTTTGAGCTGCCTAAAGTTTTTCCAACTCATAACAAACTTTTGCATATAATCTAATGGATAAATCTGTGTTTTAATGGAAGAAATGAACTCAACCCAAGAAATGGAAATGTTATCATGGATTCACATTTCCTCTTGAGTATTTGCTTCCTACCAGGCTAGTGCTGCTCCTTCTAGCCTCAATGAATCCAACTTGATCTTTATGTCATCCTCTTGTAGATTCTAAATTCTTCAGTATACTTCCAATTGATGAATCCAATTATCTAACTTCTATGCATTAACCTTGCCATTGTACATGGGTCAATTCATACATAATGTCCAATTTAAGTAATCGATTTTTTACTCTTGTGCCTTTTGAGTGAGTGTGAGTGTTGGTGGTTTTTGTGGTGGATGTGAAAGATGAAGATGCTGATGAATATGATGAGGATGAGGATGGTGGAGATGGAGGTAGCTTTGCTCTACTACCTTTAGATGGTGGTGGTTTTCCTCCACTACCTTTTAATATCTTCTCTTCATGCTTCTTACTGTTTGAATATCCTTCTCCATGTGGAGGCTTTGAACCTTCTCTAGCTGTTTTTGCCATGAAAGCTTCATACAAGATTTTAACCATTCTTTGCATCTCTTTGAAGTCCCTCTTAAAATCCTTTTCTTTAGAATTTTCATGAGTCTCTTTGTAGCCTGACATAATGGCTTTGGATTCAAGCTCAACCTCTGTAGCTTGTACCTCTTCAATCACAAATAATGGAGATGGAAATTGAGGTTCTTCAGGTGCTGTTTTGAGTGGTTCTTTGGGTGAGGATGATGCTTTATTAGCTCTCTTCCTTCTTGTCCTAATCTTAAGACTAGCTACCAATAGCTTCCCTTCTCCTCTATGCAACTTCAACCTTGTAAGCTTCAAAAAAATTACAACTATTAAAACCATTCAAGCAAAGAAAGCAAGCAGCCTTGTACTCTGATACCAAATTGATTTGAAATTGATTGTTAGTTAATGTTGCGCTAATATCAGTTTCAGATTTAAAATAACATTGATTTGATTTTATTATCAAACAAGAGTTTATCTGTGAGTTTATGTGTGGAAATTCATTAAACTTGGTTAAATTTAGTGTTTTTATTGAACTCAAAATCATAGAAAATTAATGGTAAAGAAAAAAATATAAAAACATAACATGAAAAAATAACAGAGCTCAATACACAAGTTTTTGTTGAAGGAGTTCATCCCTCCTCGGCTACGTCTCGTTTGTCTAGCTTCATAGTGTCGGCCTTTTTATTAGATTCAATTGTGAAAAATTCTTGTTTACAATCTCTTGTTGCCTCTAAAACCTGCTCCAATTGCTCCAAAACCTCAAAATCTACCAAGAATGACTCCTTCTGAGCTCATTTTGGTTGAAAATTGCCTCAGTTATGGAAAAAGAAAAATTCCCTACTATTTCTCAACTAAATTTGGATGTTCTGCTAGTTTACATGACTAAATTTAGAAAACTTCCTAAAAATGTGCCTCTGCCAAGTCTACTGCTACATTAAATATGTATTAATCATAATATAAGTGCAGCTTAAATGTTAAGATAAGTGTATTAGTGCTAAGTGAATTGATCACTAACTGCGGGTTAATTTGGATTAAGCGCGGATTAATGTAATAAACATGTTTTAGCGCTAATGTAATCCTTATTTAATTCTCCATAGATTTGAATATTTAGCCCTTGGACCCCCCTCGGCGGTTTATTGAAACTTCAATTATGAGCAGCAAACATAGTGGTTAAGAACCATGGTGGTAGCGTAGACAGTTAGGCATTGCGAGGACATGGGTGAGGTCGTGGGTTCGACTGCGACCCACCCCATAACATTTTGCTCTGCCATACTTAGCAACCTCTGCCAAATTGATAGCCTTCCTCTATTGTAGACCTCCTCTATATGAGATAGCTTGTCCGCCAAGTGTATAGCAACCTTCCACTAGATTAAAGAGCTCTGCCATGTTATATAATTTGTCCACCATAGTTTAGAGAGCTCCGCCATAGGTAGATGTCTGTCACCATAGGTATAGTTTAGACCCTTAGGATATATAAAATATATTTCAATATAATATATGCATGCCCATATAAGTTCCAACCTTGGTATATATAAAATATATGCCCCTTTCAACATTTAGTGCCAACCTACCATGCCATGGGGAGGGGGGAGGGCATGTGGCATGCCACATGGCCCTTCCCCATTGGCTAAAAATCCTCCATATAATAAAAATAATGAGCCATAATATACAAATTGAAACCTTAGGAAATGGAGGAAGAATTAAAACTTCACATAGGGGCCTTGGCGAATCCAAGGATGACACTTGTCACAGTGTCACTGGCTGAAACTGTAGAATATTCCTTAGATATGCCTGAGGTGCTGATTGAACTACCAAGTCAATAGTTTGTCACTAATCTACACAATTTTTACCTATTTGGGAAAATGCACAACAGACCATAACTCCCTCATACACTCTAGGATTTTGACGAAATGAGTTGTGTTGGAATCCTGGTGACGAACTCTATTCGGTTGTTGAGGTCTGAAGCATTTCTAAGAACTTTAATTTTTTAGCTAAATACTAATCTCCTGATCACCAGGACTAGTAACTCAATGTACCAAGTGCTCCAGAGCATTTTTCCAACAAAGGCTCTAGGACTAGTAACTGAACCCAAGATGTTACCACGCTCCAAATCGTTTTTCCAACCAAATTTTCAGGAACTAATAACTCAACCTACAGCCATAGGAACATGAGAACCAACCAGAAAATGAAAGGAAAGACACCCAAAACACCATGGCTATCCAGGAAATGTGAAGGCTAGGAAAACCATTGTCAATCCACGAAATCCTCCATGTCACTGATAGGTCATGCCCAAGAAATTGCATGCATGTTCCATGCATGCCTAAATTAGCAAGGAAATCATTAATGCAACTTGGTACCTACAATAAAAACCCATTGTAGATTCTTATCCCGATGTCCACTTTTTCTTTCCTGGTTCTCCATTTCCTTCTTCCTTCAAATCCCAAGTATGCTACACTCCTCCAAGAGTGCTCCAAGAAAACTCTAAGTGTCCAAGTGTATGAGAAAGAGAGAATATAATGAGAGCTCCAAAATTGAACTCACAAAAAGCCATGAACTGATCCTCAGAAGCCTTTTTATTAATGAGGCATTTATTTTCTTCATTTTCCATTATTTTCCTTCATTTTCCTCATCACATGCGACCTATGACCTGTCACCTCTGGTTTCTCCTATTTTCCATTATTTTCGTATATAAAATGTCAATAAATTCCATTTTTCCTTTCCAAATCCTTTTCCAAATACCATATCCATTAATTAATCACGAGTGATCCCCATCACTATATTGTTTCTCGACATTCAACTTGGAATACGTGTCCCATGACCAAAGTATTATTTTACCTTTATTAACTTGATTACATGGATTTTTAACTAGGATTGTTACATTAGCTATCATGCATGTCTTGAATATGTTGAGGCATTATGTTCTTGGTAGGAGGTCTATTATGATGAGTGATCATAGTGGACCGAGGTACTTTTTTTTACCAACCTAATATGAAATCTAGGAAATCTAGATAGTTGGCTCCCCTTAGTAAGTTTGAATTTGATATCAAGTACATCAAGGGAAAGGAGAATAGGGTTGCAAATGTTCTTAGTATGAGAGCGCGGGTGAATACCATTTCAGCTATGAGTCCCGATGGGAAAAATTTGCAAGAGAAGATCTTAGATGTAGGGAAACACGATGAAAGCTACTAATAGTTGAAGCAGAGATTGTAGAATTGTGGTGAATTTTATAGGTGTGAGGAGCATCATATCACGAGATATGGCTTGGTTAGATTCAGGAACAACATTTATGTGCCCAATTTTCAGTGACCTCAAGAAGCTTATCTTGAGGAAGTTTCATGTCAAGCCATATTAAAATCACCTAAAATATGAAAAGACTTTGACAGAAGTTAAGAAGCTATATCATTGGCTAAAATTGAAAAAAGAGGTGGTTGAGTTTGTTTCTAGAGGTTTGTACTATCATTAGATAAAATAATAGTGTAAGCATCCATTTGGTTTATTACAAACTATTCTGATTCAAAAGTGGAAATGGGAGATCATTTCCATGCACTTCATTATAAAGTTTGTCTAGGGCATCTAGTAAACATGATTACATCATGGTTATGGTTGACATTTTGTGTAAGGTAGATCACTTCATTAAATTTAAGTCTATGAATTCAACTAGTAAGTTAGCTTAGATCTTCATCAGGGAGATTGTGGGATTTCTTGGGGTTCCCAAGAAGATCATATAAAACAAAGATTCCAAATTCACTTCTAGGTTTTGGAAGGATTTGTTTGCAAGTTTAGGGATAGAGTTGGATTTCAGTACAACTTATCATCTGGAGACAGATGGATAGGCACACAGGTTTAACAAGATGCTTGAGGACATGTTGAGGATGTATGTTATGTATCAATAGAGGAAGTGGGAGGAGTATCTTCCACTGGTAGAGTTTTCTTATAATAATGGGTATCAGGAATCCTTGAGTATGAGTCCATTTGATGCTCTTTATGGGAAGAGTTTTAATACTCGTATAATTTAGGGTCATCCAATGAACACGGCGCTGATTTGGCTAGATATGCTAGTAGAGATGGAACATGAAATGTAAGTTATAAAGAGGAATTGGAAGGTAGCACGTGACAGGAAACAAATTTATGCATATTAGCACAAAGCATTAAAGGAGTTCCAAGTTGGGGAGAATGTGTACTTGAACATCAATCCCAAGAGAAGCTCTTTGAGCATTGGATCATGTGCCAGGCTGGCACCTTGGTATCATGGGAATTTTCATATCCTTGAGAGGATTGGACCAACGACCTACAGACTGGCACTTCCTCCAATAATGAAATTCAATGAGTTTTTCCATATTTCATTTCTGAACAGAGAATATGTACATGATGTTGATAATGAGATTGATTGGTCTGTATTGTAGGTGGAACCATCGGGAGAGTTCTAACTATAACCTCAATGCATATTTAAGTTGAAACAAATAATGCTCTAGAACTGATAAATAAATAAAGTTAAAGTGTAGTGGAAGCACATTGGGACTGATGAAGCTACATGGGATATGGTTGATCACATGTGGGATTTTTATCCTTCGTTGTTTTTTGTTTCAATAAAATTTGTTTTTGGTATGTGTGTGCGTGTGTGTGTGTGTGTGTGTGTGTGTGTGTGCGTGTCGGTGTGTGTGTGTGTGTGTATGTGTGTGTGTGGTTGTAAATACCGCAGTGAGCTCTGTTATAAATATCAATAAGCAGTATTTTTATTTTGTTTTCAGTGGGATGTCATGATAAATATTGAATTTAGCGATGTTATAAAGTGGCAATGGAAATATGTTTTTTTTTTCAATGGTTTTCTGGTCATAGGTGTCGTAGAACATCGAGGATGGTGTTCCCCCAAGGGGGAGGAGTTTTTAACAAACCTGTGTTAAATTTTTGTGTAATAGAGGATAATAAAGGAAAACTAAGGCCAAGGTCAGTGTTAGAGTCGATATCTTCATCCCTCCATCAGAGATCAAAATCTCTTTTGTTGCATTTCATTTTAGGTGTCTCATTCAGTTCAGTCATCTACATTCCGTTAGGGGCATGGATTTTCTGATGGTAGGGGGCATTTTACTCATGCTCCTCATGTCTTGTACCTTCTGGTCTAATTCTGTTCACCGAAATCATGTACAGTCTTGTTTGGTCTCAAAATAGACAAAGAGTCATTTTAGGGTTGTAGGTTTCATTAGGTCTACGGTTTCGCTAAATTTGGTCTGCAAAATGTCTAATAATGTTAGCAGGCACATGAGGAAGTTTCAAATAAGTTTCATTACATCGTCATATTTCTTGATAGTGATTCTTCTAGAAAACTCTGTTTTGAAGAAAAATCGTCAAATTCATTCTTTGTAATAAATGTAATGTAATTCTCAAAGTTGTTTCAGCGGTGAAGTTCTTTAGGTGTAGCCCTGGTCGCCTTTGCCAAATTCCATGCCAGCTATCCTTGCGAGACAGACAAGAGACTCATCATTCAGCTAAAAAATCAAATGAAGCAGAACATACTTTCTTGAAAAGTGTCAAATTTTGCACATTACAAAAGTGGGTTTGCCCAAATGAAAAATCAAAACTCCTTGATATATATAAGATATTTCAATTTCAAACTCCAATTGCATACCAAATACATCAAAGAGCCAAAGTGAAAACGTGAAGGAAGCAAAAGTCAGTGTGAGAGCCGAAACTGCGGCGAAGGCAACCTGCACGGTGCATTGGGCGTTGGGCGCGGCGCACATACCCTGCGTGGCGCATAGGGCAGTTTCGCACTGCGCAATTTTGAACGTGTGCGATGCACATACCGGGCATGGCGCACTGGGTTGTGCGTGCGGCGCATTGGCCCAAAACAAAAATTTCTGCCAATCTTCTTCGAAATTCAATTTGCTTGGTTACTCTATGCTTGAGTAAGTCAAAGTCATTCCCCTCTTGTCCATAACTCATGTTTGGTATTGTTTGAGTGAAATATAAAAGTTTGAATGTCAAAAACACAAACCCTATCACCGTGTTGAAGTTCCTCCTTAGGGTTTTGAAAGTGGAGTTTTAAAATTAATTTTGGTGCCAATATTTTCCATTCCTCACTGTTTATTACTCCCCACCGTGTTTTCCCATCTCCCATTATCTCATTACTACAGTCTATTTCCCTATCCCCTTACATCCTAAATCACTTATTCCTAAGCCCCATTTTCCTATCCCTAAGTCACTTCATTCCCTATCATTCCTATTTCCCATTTCATTTGTAAAAATTCCCCAAACCCAAAATTTCCCAAACAGTCTAGTGACTGTCCCTTGTCCCTAAGATTGTCAAATTTCAAAAGGCAAATTATCACTTGATTGAAGTTCATTGTTCCCACTGTCCATATTTCCTGCAGTCCCTCATTTGACTTTGACACATTTGGAAATCAAGAAAAAGACACCAAATTCTCATTTTTTATCTCATACAAGTCAGCATATACTTGGCATAGACTTTTAGAACCATGGAGACGGATGCAGATACATCATATGACAGAGACAGTGATTCCACCACTGAACTGCATGCACCAGGAGGGCACTAAAGCATCGCAAAGGCATGATAGACTCCAAATTTTGGCTGAAGTTTCTTTGGCCCAGCATAGCACTTGATGAGGGACCTTCAACCCAAATTTCAAGAAATTTGAGAAATTTTTTTTGTCAATTTTGAATTTTTTGGTCACAAAACAGATTTTCCTGCCCGACGCGTAGCGCCACTTGGCGCGCGCTTATAATTGGCAGCTCTTCAGGAGAAAAAAATTGCATTTCTGGATTTTTTATGAAAATTTATGCATGCCTATGGATTACTTAAGGATTTCATCAAGTTATGGGTTGCCTAAAGGGTCAAAAACACCCTAAAAATGGCCTTTCTGCCACTTTTTGCACACATGGGAAGCAGTGTTGGGAGATTGAACTTTTGGAGGGGGAAATGGCAACCAAATCCATAAATTCCACTTGGGTTGGAAATTAGACAGGTAGGGCTTTCCAACGAGCTATCCTGCACTCAATTTGGACTTCAGGAAGGGCCTCCAAATCAGCTCCAAACTTTTGCTATGCATAGAGATTTTGGGCGCGGGGCATAGAGAATTTTGGCCTATTTTTCACTCAGCTACTCAGAATTTCACCTAGTTTTGGCCAGTTTCACTTTTTCATGTAACTACTAATGTAAATTGATGTAATTTCATGACCATGATGTAATTTTGGTACATTTTTACTCATTCTAGAAGATTCATTCACCAAAAGGTGAAATGTAAGTGAATGGATCAGTTTCCTAGCATATAGAGGCAAGTTGTTTCATTGCCTATTTTCTAGTTCCTAGTTTAGATATGGTTGAAATAGCTCCTAGAATGATGAGCTCGACCCCTAGAGGCATGGTAATGGGTTAGGCTTGTCTATATCATGTAGTTATTCAGTCATTTTCAGGGTTGGACACTTGGGATTGCTGGGCACTTCATTGTACATTTCATCTCTGCACTTTTGGCAAAGGAATAGAGCAGTATTTGCACATTTTTACTCATTCTAGAAGATTCATTCACCAAAAGGTGAAATTTAAGTGAATGGATCAGTTTCCTAGCATATAGAGGCAAGTTGTTTCATTGCCTACTTTCTAGTTCCTAGTTTAGATATGGTTGAAACAGCTCCTAGAATGATGAGCTCGACCCCTAGAGGCATGGTAATGGGTTATACTTGTCTATATCATGTAGTTATTCAATAATTTTCAGGGTTGGACACTTTGGATTGCTGGGCACTTCATTGTACATTTCATCTCTGCACTTTTGGCAAAGGAATAGAGCAGGGTTTGCAGCACTTTTTTGGATCCATGTGGCTCTGTGTTTTGATGGTGTGTTTCTCTATGTAATTTTAAGTTCATTTATGTTTATGTGTATCATTTTCCCTTCTCTTTCCTTCTTAAATTAAACAAATCAGTGTTAAAGGTGGAATTCATTAGCTTGCTTTGCTCTACCTTCAGTTTGTTTAATTTTCCATGTTTTCACCTGTTTGAGGAGGACTCTTGAGACCCACTTTCCCTCTTTAGCTCCTCACCAGTCTGATCCATCCATTCATTCAATCTAAAGCATAAAAATAATTGCCTTCCTTTCCCCAATCAGAACTTTGCAAAAACTAGGCCTAATCTCCGCACCCAAAACTGCCTTTCCCTTTGATCCAACAAAAACCCCCAAAAACACAATAAAACTCCTTTACTTATATACCTAGCCTAAAATTAGCTTTTATTTCAAGTCATCTCAAGCCCTATTAATTATTTTTTCCGAGATTGACCTGGAGAGAGCCCTCTCCTATTCTGGTAGGGCTAGCTATCAGACTGAGTGTGGTTTGATGTTACCCTGAACTCTGCCTTCTTTCAGCCTGAGGTAGATTTAGGCAATAACACCAAGATGAATGTTGGGTAAACATTTTAGTGGGAATAACTTTTGGTTTATTTATGGATATGGAAATTGGAAAAGACAAAGAGGCAATAATTGGCCTTTAAGTATGAAAATAAAGGGAAATAGGAGAAAAGGGATATTAAGAGACACAAATTTCCATGCAAGGAAAATTAGAGGAAAAATAAATGAAAATGAAGAAAAGCTAAATCCACAATAAAAAGGTGTCAGAGGATTGGTTCACAATTTTTTGTCAGTTCAATTTAGCTCTCTCCTATAATTCTCTCTCTGATACATGCTTGCACACTTCAATATTCTTAGAGAATTTTGGCATTGACTTGGATTTGGAGAAAGAAATTTAAAGGAAAGTAAAGAAAAATGAAGGAAACCAAGGATAAGGTTGGATCAACAGGTTCAACAGGGGGATTTTGTAGGTAATAGGTTGCATGTGTGATTTCTTAGTTGAGGTGTGAATGCATGGTATATACATTTGGTTATTTGGTTCATTTTTTATTATTAGCATGGGTTTTGCTAGGTTTGGCTTTGGTTTCAACCTTTTCTTTCCTTTTCCTAAATAGCCATGGTGTGATGGGATTCATTCTTGGTTGAGCTTTGGACTGCCAAAAGGTTTTAGAATCAGGTGAGGTGGTATCAATAAAATTCCTAAGGATTGGGAGTGGAGATATTTTTCTCCAGGAAGCCCTCGACAGATGGGAGGAGACAAAAAAATTCCTTAAGGTATGTGATCAGGTGCTCAAAATTATGCTAAAAAATGAAATTTTTCAGAATGGTGTGGAACCTGAATGACCACATAGACCTCCTCATTCTGAATGTGTTGCAACTCGTTTCGAAAATAACTGACATTGTATGTTCCCAGAAATGCGTTATGTCCACTTTGTAAAACATGCAATAGTCTTCTCCGACGAATGTTATTTTTCCAAGCGGCATGTTTTTATTGATTGGATATGGCAAGATTTGATTTGTTAATAGGATTTTCAATCACAGACTTCCATGTAGCATGGCCATGAGCCGCCATGTGGTAGCCTGAGGGCCACCACAATTTATGTGGGAGGTCGAGGAGAGGAGCCGGGGTTCGAACCTGCGACCTCCGCCAAACCAGAGACAAACCTTACCACTACAATTATGTTCCTGGTTATATATGTATTTCCATTTGGTTTTATTTTAATATTGAATGCACATTGGGGGTACTTGGTCGGGCTCTAGCCCCAACCCTAGTCACCACGCTGGGGGGCAGGGACCATGGGCGAGAGGCTAGCCTCATGCCCTCCCATAACTATAGAATCTAATGTAACCACAACATAGATGTAATGTGATCAGAGAAGAGTGGAAGACTGTGGTTTATTTTAACCATTGGAGCTGGAACCACTAGTGTTAACCTCCAATGGAAACTGTGACATGTGCCCACGTCTAAGGCCCAGTCTGGTGGATAGCCTAACCGTGTGATTTTGGTGTTACATAGTTTTTTTTTATTTAACGATATTTAATATGGCATTAAATTAGGATTTTAGGTGTTAGAGGGAAAATTAATGCCCCATCAATTTTTCCTTGTTCTTGGCAGAATTGGTTCTCTATTAGAGCTTTTGGGGGCAAAATTATGGGTTCAGTGCCAGAATTTAGGGAAAATTTCAAACTAATAGTGGAGAAACTAGGAGGGATCATAACTTGATGAGTTTTTGTACAAATTCGAGGTAGAAAGAGGCTTTACAGGAATTTTGGGCATGTTGGAGTTGGTGGAACATGTTTAAGATTTGTTTGAGCATTGTAAACACATGTAATCAAAGTTTTGAGCATAATAGAAGAGGGCCAAGCCATTGGAAGCTGGACCATGGAGACGTAGCCTATGTAGGGTGAACTCCTCCATCGTCTGCTATTGTGTTAGTGTTTATGGTGTTGTTCATGTATGTTAGATGTCATTTTTTAGTGTTTTATTTATGTTAATTTTCTCATGAAATTCACATAAAAAATCATGTTAAGCTTGCAATCATAATCCTCAAGCACTTTGTTTATATTATCAATTGGATCTTAGAACAAAAAAAATAATATTCCCATTTAGATCAAGTTGGTATCATAGCACTAGGTTTACTTGTGCAAGGAGGATTTAATTTTTTTTGCAAGTGTTTGAATGCTTACAAGGTTGAAGCTCAAGAGAGGAGAAGGAAAGATTGTCAGTGCAGGTTCTCTATTTCGAACAAGGAGAAGGATGGCACAATTTACACAATCTCCAACACAAGATTCATGTCCAATTGCAGTAGAAGCTTCAGTAATCATGTCTCATGAAGGAGGAATTCCTAACATGTTAGGGAATGAGAAGGCTTTAAGGAAGGCTTTCTTTGACATGACAGAGATCGTGAAGGTCCTCTATGAAGAGAGGAACATAATGTTGCATGGTGAAAGCTCCATGCCTCCAAGAGAAGGGAGTTCTCCAAGAGGATAGATTTCTCCAAGAGGAGGAGGTAATGGAAATGGTGATAAGCCACCATCTACTCCACCATCATCCTCACCACCATCTTCACCTTCATATTCATCCTCTTCCACTGCTAAAACCCTTACTCTTACTCATCAGCCTACCTGGAAAGGAATTGGAAAACAACCCTTGTTAAAACTTAATATTAAATTTGAGCCGCATATGTATAATGGTGGAGTGAATCCAGAGAATATTGACAATTGGTTTTGTCAGTTGGAAGTCTATTTCATAATTAAAAACCTTCAAGATGATGATATAAAGATTCATCTAACTTCCTTAATACTGGAGGGTGAAACACTAGTATGGTGGGAAGCCAAGACACAAGATGAGATTAAGAAACATGGTAAGATCTCACTCTCTTAGTCTAATTTCATTTTTGTAATTAAAATAAAATTTTACCATCTAGCATATATTCAAAAATCCATCATGAATTGGCTGAACTTTAACAACTTAAAGGTCAAAGTGTGCAATATTACACCCAATAATTTAGAAAAATATCTCTTATGTAAGGTGTTGATTTTCATTCGCAAGACATGTTGCTAAAGTATATAGGGGGTTTACATAGCTACCTAAGGCATACTATCCTTATGTTTAATCCCACTAGTCTAGATGAGGTTTGTGTGCAAGCCACTCACCTTGAGGCAAGAGGGAAAAATGTTCTAGTAGAGGGTAAAAAGAAGCCATTTAAGGGTGGATAGAAAGGGAAGGGTTTCAAAGGAAAATAAAGAAAAATGCATCCGTTAAAAGGGAAAGAGATAAAATGACATGAAAACTTTGTTCCAAGGAGGGTTACGATGAACACCATTGTTGGAAGCTTCATCTAGAGATGAAGCCAAAAAAAATCAACAGAAAATGGAAGGATAAGACAAATATAATCACTCAAGAAGATTTAGGGTATGATTCAAGTGATTAAACTAAAATCACAACCATGGGGATAAAATTTAAGAACTCCATTGCTAGCACTAACACTTCAAATTGTTATACTAGTACCTCAAATGAAGAAACTAGAATTTAACTCTTTCATGTGAGGGTTGTCTCAAAACATACAAAACTCAACACACTATTTGATAGTGGGTCTCAAGAAAACTTGATATTTGAATAATTGGTCAAGAAAATTAATCTTGAAACCATGCCTCATCCCAAGCCATATCCATTGGGTTGGATATGCAAGGCCACCAATTTAAAGGATACAAGAAAGTGTATTTTCCGGTTTGCAATCACCGCCAATTTCATTGACGAAGTGGAATTAGATGTGGTACTGCTTGAAATTTCAGGGATTGTTTTGGAAAGTCCTTACCTCTATGATAGAAAGGAAATATTCTATTGTAGTGAAAACAATTACCAATTTTTCAAAGATGGTGTGGAGTACGTAGTGAGAGCCCATTGCAAGAAACTAAATCTATCATTAATTAATGCAGGGAAAATGAAAAGGCTATTAGATTAAAGAAAAAACTTAGTGCTTATTATGATCAAACCCAATGTTTATGATGATTATGAAGTGTTAGATGGTTGCAATAATAGTTTCAGTTCTGATTTTCTTGATGTAATTAACCATGATGATAAGGTATTTCAGGATGTGAAGGGATTGCCTCTAGAGAAGAATGGAATCCCACTTGAAAAGCCTTTGTAGCAAGAATGTTCTCTTTGTGACATTGGCATGTGTCGGATGTAAAAATTCAAAGTGAATAAATACCAGCACAAAGCCAAAATTTGTTGAATAATGGAATCACTCGACCATCTCTTCTGTCATGCATTGCACCTATGGTTTTCGTCCCTAAGAAGAATGGAAAGAACTTTATTGTGAGGGACAAAATGACTGGCTTTCATCAAAGAAGATTTTTTGAAGGAGATATGTGGAATATGACATTTAACATCAAAAAATGTTTTTTTGAATGGATTATTATGTTTTATTGTCATTTCCATACACCTACTACTTTCATGCATATGAATAATGATGAATTGGATCCATTTCTAGATGTGATAATCCATTTATATGACATTGTAATTTTTAGAAAATTTCAATATGAATATGTCATGTATAAGAGAAAAATACTTGATTTCGTAAGGCATGAACATTTGTTTTTGAAGATTTCAAAGTGTGATTTGGGTAAAATTTCTTTGATGTACTTGGGCTATAATGTTGAAGGAGGTAAGTTGAAGGGAGATCTCTCCAAGTTTGACACTGTTGTGGATTGGTTAACACCCAAGATGGTCATCTCGATAAGAGGTTTTTTGGGAAAAACCCAATGTTGGTGGAGAATTTTTGTTAATATTTCTTATATTGTAGCTCCTCGGCATGCATTGACATGTGTGAAAAAGGTCTTTTAGTGGGGAGGCAAACAACAAGAGGCATGTGATACTTGAAAGAAACAGATCATTTTAGCTCTTTTATTTTCTCTTTTGAACTTGCAAAGGTCATTTAAGTTTTAGGTTGATGCATGTGACTTTTCCATTTCAGTTCATTTAGAAAAATTTAATGGTGCAATGATTAAATTGCAGCGATTGATGGGTGTTCGTCAACAATACAACTTGGTAAAAAGGTATAAGACGGGTATAAGCGACAAGTTTGTTGATATGCATTCTAGGTCTGTTATTTGTGTAACTATTATACTCAAGAATAATTTTTTTTACATGAAAGTTATGTTCAGCGATATGCATACTTTCAAAATGTACATTCAAGCTTGAGTAAGTTAAACCAAGTAGTGGAATTCATTTACCATTTTCATCATAATTTGTTGTGTCATATTGGTAAGAGGGATGTTTCTATTGATGGCAACATGGAAAAACCTAAGAATTTCATTGAACTAATAAAAATGGTACAAAAAAAATAGAAGGATCATCTTGAATAGAGCAAAGGAAATTAGAAGTATTGTATCGATCATAAGCACCAAGTCGATGATGGAGCTTGGCATCACTTTGTAAAAAAAGGAAAATTAAAAAAAAAAATGGAGGACAACCCAGTGAGCAGTCTGTGCATTTGACTGGGCATGTGTACATGGCAGGGTAATTGTGCAGGTTGACTTGGTCAATGGTCTTCTTCGACGAAGTATTGTTCCAAGTGGCATGTTTCTATTCATTCGATATGGCAGGTTTTGATTGGTTAATAGGGTGGCCAATCATAGGCTGCCATGTGGCATGGCCAGGGGCTGCCATGTGGTAGCCATAGGGCCACCAAAATTTATGTGGGAGGCCGAGCAGAGGCATCGGGGGTTGAACCCACGGCCTCCGCCAAACCACAAACAAGCCTTACCACTGCACTGCGCTATGTTCCTTGTTATACATGTATTTTCATTTGGTATTATTGTAATATACAATGCGCATTGGGGGGAGGGGGTTGAGGTCTAGCCGCAACATTTTTAACCATGCCAAGGATGGGGACCATGCACAGGAGGCTAGCCCTGCCAGTGCCCTCCCCCTCCCCCCCCAATAACTGTAGCATCTAACGTAACCACGACGAAGATGAATGTGACTGGAGAAGAGCAAAAAATTGTTGTTTATCTTAACCGTCAGAGCTGGAATCACCAACATTAACCTCCAACAGAAACTGTGACATGTGGCCATGTCTAATGCCATATCCGGTGGTTAGCCTAATCGTGCGAATTTGGTGTTATATAAAAAATTTTATTTAACCATATTTAATATGGTTTTAAATCGATATTTTTGGCATTATAGGGTAAATTATTGCCCCGGCAATTTGCCCTTTTTTTTGTGGAATTGGCGCTTCATTAGCACTTTTGGGAGCGTAATTGTGGGTTCGATGCTGAATTTTGGGGAAAATGTGGAACGAATAGTGGAGAAACTATGGGAGATCATAACTTGATGCATTTTTAACCAAATTCAAGGTAAAAGGAGGCTATACATGAATGTTTTGGCATGATGGAGCTTATGGAATAGGTATCAAAATTGTTTGAACATTGTAATCACACGTAATCATACTTTTGATCATAATAGAAGAGGACCAAGCCATTGGAAGTTGGACCAACGAGACGTAGCCCAGGCGGGGTGAAATCCTTCAGCATGTGCTATTGTGTTACTATTTATGGTGATGTTGATGTATGTTAGATGTTGTTGTTCAATGTTTTTTTAATGTTAATTTTCTCATGAAATTCACATAAAAACACATACAAAATCATGTTAAACTTGCAATTAACCTTATAATCCCGAAGAACTTTTTTTATAGTATGAATTGGATCTTAGCACAAAAAAACTAATATTACCATTCAGATCAAGTTGGTATCAGAGCACCAAGTTCTAGGGAGTGGTCTAGAGGATTTCCTAAAAAAGTGGCATAGATCTCATGACTACATGCACAGAAAAGGGGAATTTAGGTCATAATCGCACGTAGGAAACCTTGGTAGATTGGTTGGAGCCTCATAAGTGCATAAATGAAGTGTTAAGGGTGTGATTTGGGAATTTTCCTAGTGAAAAATGGTTCCATCTCAGGGATTGACCACTTGGGGTGGTTTGCAACTTCCTAAGTGGTATATCGTCTCTAAGGGATATCTCTTTGTAGTTGGATTGCAGAATCCACTTCCATAATTGGGATTTGGATGTTGGGTCATGTCATAGTAGCACTGAGTCTCACATTTACCCTGGGAGCATTTAAAAACAGGTGAATGCTGGGATGGGTGGTTACAAATCACATTTTGACGATTTATTCTATATGTACCATGAATCTCGAAATTGGAAAAAAAATCAATAATAATCGATTTTTTTTCCACAATATTGGGGATAGGAAATGTTTCACAGTTTGGGCAATAATTTTTATAGTTTGATTCATCTTAGAACAAAATATGTTGTAGTCCTGTCGTATTCATGTATCATATAGTTTCACTAATGGAAATGAACAAAGTGACAATTTTCCTTTCAAATAGTACAATAAACCATACTTTCACCCATAGTTATTACAATTGTAATTGGACTACTGCATTTCTCACATATAGTTTCAATGAGATTTGTGTATGCACTAGTTGTTGTTAGTAGTCCTAGGAAGTTCTATGAAATTGATATAGAAAATAGAGACAATAGAGACCTAGAAAATTGAAATCAAATCTCTCTCTCTCTCTCTCTCTCTCTCTCTCTCTCTCTATATATATATATATATATATATATATATATATATATTCTACCATGCATACTCCACTTTTTGAAGAAATTCGTTTTTTAATAATTTTCACTTTCTTCTTTGATTTAAATGAACAAATGAACATGGATTATGAAGTTTGTAAACTGTTTTTATGTTTTTTAAACTATATATTTTTTATCAAAATGGGCAGAAAAATATTTTCTTGCAATTTTTTTTGGATTGAAAGATACATTGGAAGTGGTTTTTTGTGTACTTGAACCTATCAGATATGCAGTATTTGTAAAAAAATACATTTAAACTGTATAAGAGGCACACAATAACTTTATATCATTGAGACATTGAAATGAATGTAAACTTACTATTCCCATGTTCTGATCGACATTCCTTCCTTTAATTTCTATTACATATTGCATCCATGTATGTGTTGTTGAAACACCAATGTCCCTGATTGTGCCAACTAGAAATGGATCATGAATACGGGACAAAGTTGCAATCGTCATATTTTGGGAGAATTGGTACTCTCCATAAAAAAGAAAAAAAAATTCTACAATGCTAGAATTTTTTAGTGAAATAGGTTTCTTACAGTCACCAGTATCATATTTATTCTTAGGAATTATTTCAAAATTTCTAATAGAAACACCATAATTTTCACTAAGTTGTTCGTCATGTTGTTCGATAAACAATGTTGACACAAGCAATGTTATTATCATTTTTTCCTTCTTATCTATCAAATCTACATGGAATATTAGTCTTGTCTTGTTTGATTTATCCAAAAATTTTCTATATGTAACAAACACAACACCATGGAAAATGATTCCCACTATGTTGTTACTGATATATTTGATTAATAATGGCATAGAATCGATATTATTCTACCAAGTCATGAGCATTCAGTTGAAATTAATTCAAGAAAAGAATAAGAAATCAGATATAAAGTCAGCTAAACTTGGAGATAACTACCTTTATGTCTCTATTTCTTGTATTTCTTATGCTCCTTTCGTTGTGTTTCCTATGATAACTTCTTATGTAATTTTTCTCATTTTCATCTCTACTTCTTTGTCCATGACCATTGTGACATCATTGACAATATTTTTATTTGAAACTGATTCATAATATAATATTTTTTGAGTGTTCACAAATATTGCACTAAAATCATTTCTTAAAAGGGCATTATAGTTGATACTAGGTAGCAATTGGGTTATGAATACAAAACCAGATATCACAAAGTCATCGATAATGTATATTCTAATATCAGGTTCATAGTTACCATATAAAAACTAATTTCTATGCATATAGGTAAAATAACAAATATATTTTAGTTTCGACAAATTTTGATTTATATTTCTTGTTACATATATTAAAGTGAAAAGTGAAAAATGTAAAATTGCACAAATGTTTTATGAAAATTTTCATAGCACAATTTTCCTTATAGTTATTCTCTTAAATCTGAATGTCTTAAGTGTTATATGTTTCCCGAAAATTGGAAAAGGGACGCTTTTATATAACAAAAATAGAAAAAAAAAATATAGAGTTGTATAACATAACAAGGGACTTTGGAAGCGATGTAAGTTTTATATTCCCTGGCGAGGCATGGAATAATAATCAAATGACGTTGAATAAAACAAAAATGCACCTTTTATCAAATTGATCACCATGTTTAAAAATATCTATTCTATTTGTGTTTATCTTCACTGCCCCAAAGATATGAATTAGATCAAATATATAGAAATAATTAAAAAAAAAGTTTTAAATTCATAGTACTATAACAATTCAAACCTAACTTCTACACATTGGTAAAATAAACATTTTAAGCACTCGTATATTCTCCACTTTTTGAGATTCACACCTCATTGCTACAGGGTCATAACATATTTTTTATAAACACTCTAAGCACTTGTATATAAAAGGAAGCACACACCGCTTACCTAAAAAACATGCTACGTGTTTTGCATATACATTCACAATGAGCTTTCAGAGAAAATCCATCACGTCAACAAACTAATAGAACAACCACTGTACATCCCAGACAACAAATATTTTTGTAACAACTCCTTAGACAAGTAATCGAACATGCAGTGGCAACATTTATGTTAAAAATTGCATGATAACCACTTAGAAAATGCACCTACAGACATAATAAATTGAACTAGTGGTTAAAATTGTCACATTACATTTTAGAATTTCAAGAGATCTATTATATACTAAGTAATGATCATATGTTATTCACGATATATTATTTTAAATTCATGACCAATGCACTCACGCAAAAAATAAATAGAATTAGTAGTTAGAAAATATGTTATGTATTAGATACTACTACTAGTAATAATAATAATAGTAATAACATGGTATACATGTAAACCAAACTCTTCATGACCCAAATTTTAACAAGAAAAAGTTTCTAATAATTATTTGATTAATATTTACTATTATGCACAATGAATGTGTGCGAAATAAGTTTGTAAACGGGGAATATATGCAAGCATATGAACATTAATTATAAATTGATTGATATAAGGCATGTGGAAATGTATCCAAATGTATGAAATATTTCCAAAGAATGTTTATTTTCCTTTATTCGCATACTTGTTTTCTTGAACAGGACTTCTTCATCACACGAACGTTATGTTGATCAGCGGTTGTCATTGATGTCAACCCAAGTAGCGCCAGGGGCTAGCCTAATATTGCATGGAAATTTTGACCTACCAAATTAATATACTATGGGTCAATAATGCTTTTTATGGTTTCTACTTGTCGATATGTTTCTGTTGATATATGGCACGCCATGTAATTCTTCACAGTTTGAGAGATATTCATGTTTGAAGTTTGTACCCCTAGTTACTGGGCTAAAACACCATGGGGTTGGGGCATGGGTCATTGAAAAGTAATAATTAATATTTTTTAAGCTCCTAAAATCCCTCCCACATTCACTTTTTGAAGCCCCTCTCAACCTAAGCATTTATATAAATTGTGATCCTCATTTCCTCCTTATGTAAGGGATTTCGCTATCTGAAACATGTCATCGTGGAATTTTCACTCTAACTTTGTTTCTACGAAGGGTCAGAAGCTAAAATTTTTATAAGGTGAAGCCAAAATCCTGCGGAAGCTGTGGTAAAAATTTCAGATCAAGGTGCACAATATTTTTGTAGATATGATATGTGGAAGTCAGCGTTTGTGCAGGCTCCTAAAATTCATCTCAAAGAAGTGACCTTGGTAAATTAATCATAACTCTCTCTCTAAGTATCGGATTGGAATTCAATAAAAAGTGGCGGATAGTGAATAGTGTTTAATTTTTTCTTTATCAATTTCAGAGCCAAATGAAGAAACAATGACACGTGGCATGCCGTACAAGTGCGCTCTGCTGAAACAGTCCATAATTAGGGCATTGTGAGAGATTGGGTATAAATCTCCCTTGAAGAATCCAAATTGGGGGAGACATGTGGCATTGGAAAGACGACTCAGAGGACTAATACAAGACTGAAAATTAGATATTGAGAATCTGAAATAACAGAGATACACCCAATTCAATATCGAGCTCCTAGAAGGCAAGAAAAAGCTACATCATGTGTTGTCAAGGGTTGCAAAGGATCAGAATTTCTATGGCAGAAAAACAAAGCAAGGTGTAGCAAAGGGTAGCATAACAAGAGTAGCAACCAAGGTGTATAACAACAGCAAGAATTTCATCATATGAAGTCTTCAAGTGGGCAAAACTGCATACAATCATTATACTTAGTCATTGTAAATAAATTATTGTACAAATTGTACTAGTGTCTATTTGCCAAGGGTTGAAGAGGTAGTGTTGGGAGGCCTAGGATCATCATTAGGTGGTTGTGTCAAAGTTGGGGTTATGGTCTAGTATATCTTCTTCTTCTACATCATTCTATATCGTTGTAAAGTGGACCATTTTCCCTGGTATGGGAGTCCATTCTTCTTTTATTATTCAATAGGGTGGTAGGGTGGTGCTAGGGTGAGTTGTAGCTCATTGGGTGTTGGGGCATCCATTCAGTTGAATACTGAAGAATCTCGAGCGTTGGAGCATCCATCCAGTGGGAGATGGAGAAGAATTATTTTCTAGATTCTAGGAGGTTGGAGCTTTATTTTCAATTGGAGTTGAATATTAAAGAACTATTAGAAAAGCATTAGGTGGTTTTTGTCCTGGAGTGGGTTTCCATCTTAAAAACTATGTGCATTTATGCTCCTGTTTTTTGCTGCTATCATTGTACAAATACTGATAGTAATTGAAGATTAACTAATGCTCTAATTGAAAGGAATACTGATTCACCCCCCCCCCCCAGTATTTCCAACAATTGGTATCAGAGCTTGGTTCCCTCAATAACAGTTTAACAGCGGGAAGGAGGTCATGGAGCATACCAAGAATGGTGTACCTCTATTTAATGAAAATGATTATGCACTCTAGAAAGGAAGAATGGAGATCTATCTTTTGGCGCAAGGTTACGAAGTATGGGACACTGTTCAAAATGGATTTACATCAACCATGGATGAACAAGGTAAGAATAATTTGGTAAATGATGCAAAAGCAAAGAATATTATTATTAGTGGACTTATTGAATCTTCTTATCATAAGGTGTTGGGTTGTAAAACTACCAAAAATGTATGGGACAAGCTTGAGAATATATATGCAGGTGACTCACATGTCAAAGAAGCAAAGCTTCAAATCTATAGAGCAAAATTTGAGCAACTCAGAATGAAAGAAGATTGCAACATTGCTGCATACTTCCAATACGTTGATGAAATAACCAATACTCTGGAAGGATTGGGAGAGACAGTTGACGAGAAGACTATTATACATAATATTCTTATAACGTTACCAGGGAGATTCAACCCAAAGGTATCGGTCTTAGAATACAACACAAATATGGACAAACTTAGCAAGGGAGAATTACATGGAGTTCTCATAGCATATGAAATGAGACTTGATGAATAAAAGGGTACTTCAAATATAGAAATAGTGTTTGTTGCATCTAAGCAAACAAATAAGGACAAACAACCTTCAATTGAAATGACATGCACCTGCAAGTGTGAAGAAAAGGGAGATGATGAAGAAGGTCCTTCAGATGAAGAATATGCTTACTTCATGAGAAAACTAAAAATTGGTAAGGGACACTTCAAAGGTAAAATTCCATTGATATGTTTCCGCTGTAATGAGGTTGGGAATTTTGTAGCAAAATGTCCAAACAGAAGTAATGGAAACTCAAACGGAAAGAAAGGCTTTAAGAAATTCAACAAGCAAGGATCCAAAAGGAACTTTCTCTCTAAAGAAGATAGCTCATCATCCGATGAAGACAATGACAGTGAATAAGAAGCCAATGAGAGAGTATTGTTTATGTCCAAGCACAATAAACCCAAGAATAATAAACAAGAGGTATAAAACAAAGAAGAAGAAGGATGGACCATAGAAGAATTTTATGAGGAAGCAATCAAGCTTATAAAAGATCTCAAGGCAGAGAAGATCTATTCCAATACTCTTGAAGAAAAATTTCAAGGTCTCAAAATTGAAGTTCAAGAACAAAAATGCATTGAAGATTCACTTCAAAAGAAGTTGGAAGAAAACAACCAAGAAAGGGAAGAATTAGAATCTGAAGTAGTCTCACTCCATGAAGAAGTAAAGAAATGAAAAACTATCCAAAACTATGCCAACAACTCAAGGGCATTGCAAGAACTCAACAACAATCAACAATATTACAACAAGAAAACTGGCATCAGTTACAAAGAAGAGGAAGCAAGACCTTCTACAACAAAATAAAATGAACCTATGAGATATGACATGCATGTAGACCTCATTGGACAAGATTCGCAAGAACAACCTTGGAAGACAATTCCTCGATGAAAATTTCCATCCAGGTACCAACATATTTTTTATGGCTACTATTATTAATGTGGAAAATTTGTTCATAAAGATGTAGAATGTCGCACTTACCATAGGAACGAATACAATTCCAGGAGATTTGTAAAGTATGAACCTCCCAGGGCTCAGTGAAACATCAATAAATTTGAACATTTAAGAAATAATATTGAATGTTACAAATGTCGAAACTTTGGACACATATCCAAAGACTGCAGACTCGAAAATCCTCCAGAAGAATCTTCAAAGCCACAGAACGAATGAACATGGAATAAGAAGAAGAATGATAATTTTGCTCTCGCTTTCAAGGCTCAAAAGAACAAAGATGTGTGGTATGTTGATAGTGGTTTCTCAACACATATGATTGGATATAGAAATAAATTTGTATCTCTAAAAGAGAAGAAGGATGGAACCGTGTCCTTTGGAAATAATGGATCTTCAAATGTTATAGGATCAGGTTCTTTCACTCTCGGAAGAAAATATGCTCTAGCCAAGAATGTTCTATTGCTTGAAAACATGAATCACAATCTGCTCAGTGCTGGACAAATGTGTGATCAAGGACACACAATACTATTCAACTCCAAGAAATGTGAAATCAAGAAAGGTGTGTATGGTGAAATTGTGGCTACAGCAAGTTGAGCTCCAAAAGACATATATTTTCTAGATGAAGCAACTAAAGCATGTCTAATAGCTAAAGATGATGATACAATAATTGGTTGCAATGGTGATCGACTAAGTAAGAAGTTTGCTACAAAGGTGCAAAGTGATTTCGAGATGTTTTTACTTGGTGAGCTAACATACTTCTTAGGGCTTCAAATGTCTCAGCAAGAGAAAGGGATATTTATATGTCAAGCCAAGTACATCAAGAAAATGCTCAGGAAATTTAAAATGGAATATTGCAAACCCATCCTTACTCCAATGGTAACAGGTTGCAAATTTAACATAGACGACTCATCTAAAGATGTGGATCAAAGGTTGTACAAATCTATGATTAGTAGTCTTCTATATGTAACAGCCTCCCGACCAGATGTTATGCAAGAAGTTGGACAAGTAGCAAGATTCCAAGTAGCACCAAAAGAATCACATATTAAATATTCACCAGCATTTGAATATCTTCACCAAAAGCTTGGGATTCTCCCAAGTTCTCATTAGATTTTCCTTTTTCAGAATATAAAGGGGGAGTGGAAGTAGATTACAGGTCTGTAGGACGGTTATGTGTCAGGGGGAGTGGAAGTGTGTACAGGTCCGCAGGAAGGTTGTGTTTCAGGGGGAGTTACCCTTTTCCATTGATGTCAAAGGGGGAGAGAATGTTGTATTAAGAGGTGTCATGATCACAGGAGGAGTACTTGTGTTGCCATCAATGCCAAAGGGGGATATTGTTGATCAGCGGTTGTCATTGATGTCAACCCAAGCAGCACCAGGGGCTAACCCAATATTGCATGGTAATCTTGACCTACAAAATTAATATACTCCGGGTCAACAATTATTTTAATAGTTTCTACTTCTCGAGATTTTTCCGTTGATATATGGCACACCATGTAATTCCTCACGGTTTGAGAGATATTCATGTTTGAAGTTTGTACCCCCAGTTATTGGGCTAAAACCCCATGGGGTTGGGGCATGGGTCATTGGAAAGTTATAATTAATATTTTTTAAGCTCCTAAAATCCCTCCCACATTCACTTGTTGAAGCCCCTCTCAACCTAAGCATTTATATAAATTTTGATCCTCATTTCCTCCTTATGTGAGGGATTTCGCTATCTGAAATAGGTCATCATGGAATTTTCGCTCTAACTTTTTTTCTACGAAGGTTCAGAAGCTAAATTTTTTATGAGGCGAAGCCAAAATCCTAAGGAAGCTACTGTGAAATTTTTTGATCAAGGTGCACAATATTTTTGGAGATATGATCTATGGAAGTCAGGGTTTTTGCAAGCTCCTGAAATTCATCTCAAAGAAGTGACCTTGGTAAATTCATCATAACTCTCTCTCTGAGTATCAGGATTGGAATTTAGTAAAAAGAGGCAGATAGTTCACATTTTTTACTTTTCTCTCTATCAATTTTAGAGCCAAATGAGGAAATAGTGACACGTGGCATGCCGTACAAGTGCACTCTGCTAAAACAATCCATAATTAGGGAATTGTTAGAGATTGGGTATAAATTTCTCTTGAAGAATCCAAATTGTGTAAGACCTATGGCATTAGAAATATGACTCAGTGGACTATTACAGGACTGAAAATCAGATATTGAGGATCTGAAATAACAAAGATACACCAGATTCAATATCGAGCTCCTAGAAGGAAAGAAAAAGCTAGATCATGTGCTGTCAAGGGCTGCAAAGGACCAGAATTTCTATGGTAGAAAAGAAATGCAAGGTGCAGCAGAGGGTAGCATGACAAGAGCAGCAACCAAGGTGCATAAAAGCAGCAAGAAGTTCATCATATGAAGTCTTCAAGTGGGCAACACTGCATACAATCATTGTAAAGGTATCATTGTACTTAGTCATTGTAAATACATTCTTGTACAAATTGTACTAGTGTCTATCTGCCAAGGGTTGAAAAGGAAGTGTTGGGATGTCTAGGATCATCATTAGGTGGTTGTGTCAAAGTTGGGGTTATGGTCTAGTATATCTTCTTCTTCTGCATCATTCTATATCATTGTAAAGTGGACCATTTTCCCTGGTACAGGAGTCCATTTTTCTTTTATTCTTCTATAGGGTGGTAGGGTGGTGCTAGGGTGAGTTGTAGCTCATTGGGTGTTGGGGCATCCATTCAGTTGACTACTGAAGAATCTCGGGCATTGGAGTGTCCATCTAGTGGGAGCTAGAGAAGAATGCTTTTCTATATTATTGGAAGTTGGAGCTTTATTTTCAATTGGAGTTGAATATTAAAGAATTATTAGAAAAACATTAGGTGGTTTTTGTCCCAGAGTGGGTTTCCACCTTAAAAACTGTGGGCATTGGTGTTCCTCTTGTTTGCTGCTATCATTGTACAAACACTAATAATAATTGAAGATTAACTAATGTTCTAATTGAAAGGAATACTGATTCACCCCCCCCCCCTCTCTGTATTTCCAACACATTAATAACCCAAAACCGCTAATTAATTGTTGATCAATATGCGAAAGGGATGTGTGTGCTAAAAATGCGCATACGAGGAATGCATGTTGAGAAAAAAACATTATTAATGAATTTTTTTATTCGTTGTTCTATTTAATTGACAAATGTAAAATAATATATGCACTTACTATTCGGGAAACTAAAAAAAAATGGCCCCATGTGGACATTGTAGTGGGGACAATGTGTGAAAATCTATGTGAAGATATGAAACATTGCAGAAGAATGATTCTGATCCATTATTTGCACACCTGTTATCCCACACAAAATTCCTTCCTCACACACATTAATAAGTCAAAATCACTAATTAATTGATGAATATGTAATGTTATACGAGAGAGGGGTGTGCAGTAGAAGTATGTAGAGGGTGAGGGGGGGAAGTTTTTGTTCCTTGTTTTGTTCACCCATTCTCCCACATAACATTTCTTCCTAAGTTTCATTACACATACACTTCACTCAATATTGGATAATAACTATCTAATTGTCAAATGGAAAATCACAAATGCACTTAGTATTCGATAAGATCAAATAAGACGGACCCACATTGACAAACTAGTGGGAACAATTAATCATCCACTCTTATTTAGCATCCTCTAAACATGTTACTGCAACTTTTCATGCCCCAAAATTTGATATCACAAAACCACTAATTAATAGATTAATATGTACTATGCGTGGATGCATGTGTAAATATTGAACATTGTAGAAGAAAGCATTATTTGAACCAAGATTCATTGTTTCTACTTTGATATAGCTCCTTTGCATCTCGATATCAAATAAAATATGATTTGTTAGTCAATAGTATTGTGTGAGAGGGAGATATGTGGAAGAAGTAAGCAAAGGTATGGAACATTCACGGAAAAAATTTATGTCCGTTCCTTTGCACAACACTTCTTCCACACACACATTAAAAATACACTTCACTTAATATTGGATAATAAGTATTTAATTCAGAAATGTGAGATTAGAAATTCACATAGTATTTGGAAACCGTGAATACCAAGATTCGTTGTTTCTACTTTGACACAATTTTTAAACGATTAAAGCTTTCGAACATAGTTTTGAAACCACACATTGAATCATCGATAAAGAAAACTTTCCACAACTTCTTTGTATCCTGATATAAAATAAAAGAAGCTCAAGTCAACATATCCTGGTATACATGAAAACCAAACTTTCAAGCCCCAAAAATTCCAAATTATAGTCTTCTCAATGGATGAATTACTCGTGGAGAACTATTCAGGAGATGTTGAGACTAGAATTTCCCTTTCAAGGAGTGTTTTGCAAGGTTTTCGAAGAATTTACATATGGGGGATAGAAAGTCCCTAAAAGATGGAAGTTAAGCCCCTACATGAACATGAAATCACTGTTTGGAAAGAATTTTTTATGATAGTAGCTTACTATTATTACGATGAGCATCTGTAGGTGCTTTGGACTCTGAGCACAACCGACCAAAAATCCCAGTATTTTAGCATTGCAAAGAAATTTTATCCATTGACGGTTAATTTGGCATGTTTATTGGAGCAGATAGGGGAAGTGATGACTCATAACATATTGTGTGTGCGAAGCAAGGAAGTGATATGTGCACTCCCCGCACACACTATTTTGTACAACAAAATAGGAGCAGTTTGATACTAAATTAATATATAATAGCTTCCTCCGCATATTTTTTCAACCCCCTCCTCCGCCACCCACTCCCCCTTTTTCTCTTATGTAAGGGACATAGAACCCCATCAATTTTGGCATCATTTGGATAAGCTGTAGTAATGTAAGGCATAATAGTGTCAGAGCACTCACCAAAGAAATAAACACTCATAAAATTAGTCTTTTCTTATTTTAAAATGAATTTTCAAGAACTGAAAAATATCGAAAATAAATCACCCTCCACGAGTGGAATTATGTCGCATCAAGATTCACTTAGCCAATGGATAATTAGAAATTAGATTTTTTTTGAATTTATGTAAACATAGAAATATTCAACATTTTCTCGAAACTTTGGTTAAAATTGCAAATAAAACAACAAACTAATTGAAACTCAATGAACTTTGACAACGAGGCAAGTGCAACAGTTTGTGGCGAAGGAGGTACAAAAAAATATAGTCATTTTTGTCATATAGTTTCAATATAATGTACATAAACTTAAATTAGCCTAGATCCATCTTAACTCCGGATCTACCAAGCCCTGAGAGGCATCCCATCCCTTTTCATTCTAAAAAAAGTTTACACCTCAAGAGATTTGATCATTTTCGATGCTTGGTAGATCCAAAATTAATATGGATCTAGCCTAATTTAAATATAAATATTTGACAATTATAATTATTAATTTATATTAATTTCTTTTTCATTTTCATTTTTTTTTTATTTTTATATAATTTAGTCTAGTTAAAATATTTGTATTAATAACTATAATTATTATGCCGTAAGGCGTCCTTATTTGAAAACAACTTTGCTGATGTGCATCGTGTCATAATGTGAAACCCTTAGATTGGATGTTAGACGATTAAAACATTTTCAACCCTAGATGAAAACTGAGGCAGTTGCGACCGGTTATTGCAGAGAATTGGTTGAGAGGTGTTCGTTGTGGGTGCAGGAGAAAGCCAAGGGGGGAGCAGATATGTATGGCGTGACCACTGGCTTTGGCGCCTGTTCAAGCAAGAGAACCAACCAGTTGAGCGAGTTGCAAGAAGCCCTAATTTGTTGTCTCCTAGCTGGAGTGTTCACTAGCCCTTCTGCTTCTCTGGGGGAGCTCTCCCCAATAACCACTCGGTGCACTATGTTTCTGAGAATGAGTAGCTTCATCTATGGCTGCTCGGGGATTCGATGGGAGATCATGGAAGCTCTACAGCAACTTATCAATAATCACATCATGCCCAAATGCCCCTTGCGAGGCTCTGTAAGCACTTCAGGGGATTTAATTCCCTTGGCCTACATAGCAGGTCTGCTAATTGGGAATCCCCAAGTTAGTGCTCGAATTGGGGTTCACGGTGAAGAACAAGAAGTGTCTGCACCAGAGGCTCTGGAGAAAGCAGGCCTGAAGCCCTTCAATCTCCAGGCCAAATAAGGCTTGGCTCTTGTCAATGGCACTTCCTTTGCCACTTCCCTCGCTGCAGCCGTCATGTATGATGCCAATGTCCTACTCTTGCTCGTGGAAATGCTCTGTGGAATGTTCTGTGAAGTCATCTTTGGGCGGGAAGAATTTGCCCATCCATTGATCCATGAGATGAAGCCACACACAGGGCAGATACAGTCTGCTGCACATCTTGAATGGCTTGTCAGAGACAGCCCCTTCCAGGAGCTTTCAAGAGAGTATTACAGCATCAATTCTCTGAAAAAGCCGAAACAGGACCGCTATGCTCTGCGTTCGAGTCCCCAGTGGCTGGCCCCTCTGGTGCAGACCATAAGAGAAGCCACAGGGACGATTGAGACAGAGATCAACTCTGCTAATGACAATCCCATCATTGACCATGTGAATGGCAAGGCCCTCCATGGCGCCAATTTCCAGGGCAGTGCAGTGGGATTCTACATGGATTACGTTCGTGTAGCTCTGGCTGGACTGGGCAAGCTCCTCTTCGCACAGTTCACAGAGCTAATGATTGAATTCTACAGCAATGGGCTCCCGGGAAACCTTTCCCTGGGTCCTGACCTAAGCTTGGACTATGGCTTCAAGGGAATCGACATAGTCATGGCTGCTTACAGTTTCGAGCTTCAATTCCTGGCTAATCCAAGTGGGTCTCAGCAGGGTGTGTGGGCAAAGGCGAGATTCGAACATCGGACCTCTCAGGAGAAAGGAGCTTCTTGTTCCTCTGTGTGGCCAGGGGTTCAGTTGTTGAGGAGCTGGGAAGGTGCAAGGATTCTCACTGCAGAGGATTTGCAGGCTCCTGCTGCTCCCCACACTCCTATTGTTCAAGATGTTGGTGAGCGTGTGAGGCCTGGTTATGGGTTCTCTAACTCTGGTAGAGTTATCATGCCTCCTCCTACTGTTGCCCCTGCTGCTATTTCTAGAACAAAGAGAATACACAATGAGTCCAATGGCTTCGATGGAATCTAGGACAGCTCTGAGGTTTCAAAGTATGAATCTCTCGAATCCCACTCGGCTTTCCATTTTTGTGAAGTTTAAATAAAATTTTGGTCCTTTTGAAATTTTCAGAAAATACCCACTAGAAATTTTGTTCTTGCGTTTTGGATGGGAAGCCCTTTTTGGCGTTTTGTTTTTTAAGCGATGGACATTTGGCTTTCTGTTTGAAAATCAATCCCCTGGGATTTTTGTATCTGTTTGCGCTTAAAATTTTAGCTTCTAAAGTAAATATTCCTGTAAGAAATTTTGAGTATTAGGCCGCGAAATCCTGTTTGAAATTTCTAATTTTGAGAGAGTTAATGCTCCCTGAAAAACCGGTTGCTTTTAATGAAATCTCACTTTTGATTTTCCTGAATTTTGAAATAGTTAAAACTAACTTCACCACTGGGAATATCATTCTCTTTGGTTTATATGAAAAACAAACGTTGCCAATTTGAAAATTCCGCTAGAAAAGTTTAACTTGTAAAGAAAATTCCATTTCCATAGTTTATGTTCTAATTTTATAAGGGAAATCTTTTGTGAAATCCAAGGGATATTTGTCTATATTTATGAATAACATTTCGAGTAAATCTGTCTTAGTACATCTAATTCAGAAAATTTGAACTACACTCAACCCTTAGACAAAAAATCTTTTGCACCCTCCCCACACACACAAAAAATTTACTCAAAACAAGTCAGGAAATCCTCAGATTCAATGAGATGTATTTAGAAAATTCGAGTTTTACAGAAATTATAACCACTTGAAAGTGTGATTTTTCTAAGAAAAATACCCTCTTCAGAGAATACATTTTCAACAAAAAATAACTTATTCTCAGAGATCATAACTTCAAGAGGTATGTGTTAATGTTAATGAAATCCATTTATTGACTCTTATTCTGCTGTTTGGTTTAATGTCAAACTGCTTCCATTCCTGATTTCTCTTTTGTGACTTGATTAAAAACATACAGAGGTCAGGCAGTAGTGGGGTGGCCACCAATTGGGACATACAGATCAAAAACCCGTGCTACAACTCAGCCTCGGTCTCCCTTGTATGTCAAGGTGAACATGGATGGCGTGCCTATTGGTAGAAAAGTGGACCTGAATGCTCATGACAGCTATGAAACTCTTGCTCTGGCCTTAGAAGATATGTTTCAACGGCCCAAGAATGCCAACGGTGAGTTATTCGGCCATTTAGTTTTTTTTTTTAAGGTCAGCCCGTTAAGTTTATTTTGTTAGGCTTACATTCTATCCATCAATTTTCAGGCCAAAGTGGACCTCAAACACTGATGGAAAGAGGGCATGTTGGTGCCAATGATCCCAAGCATCCAAGGCTTTTGGACAGCTCTTCAGACTTTGTATTGACCTACGAGGACAAGGAGGGAGATTGGATGCTTGTGGGTGATGTCCCATGGAGGTGAGCTGTGAATTCGAAGCAAATCCAAAGCTTCACTTTTCAGATACAATAATACATATATATATTATTGCGCAAGCCGTTGTCTCAAATACATAGGAGAGTTTGGTTTGATCTTTAGGTA
The DNA here is from genome assembly GCA_034641835.2 of Pinus albicaulis. NCBI lineage: Eukaryota > Viridiplantae > Streptophyta > Pinopsida > Pinales > Pinaceae > Pinus > Pinus albicaulis. Next base: position 345,139 of record MU968459.1, read on the forward strand.
AACTGGGTAATGGGTTTGCATAGAGATATTCTAGGAAATCTCCTGAATTTGTTTCAAAGGGTTTTTTCAAGAATGTTGAAAAGTTGTGGATTTTCCTATAATAAGCCTTTCTGCAGAAGGTAAATTTGATCAAAGCTTCATTTATTGTAGGATGTTTTTCAATACTGTCAAAAGGCTAAGGATAATGAAAACCTCAGATGCCGATGGTCTAGGCAAGTTTTAATTGCCTTAGACTTATATGGAAATGTTCTCTTTGTTTTGAAGATATTTATTTCTGATGCCTTATGGGGATTGACCATTTTCTGTTTGATCACAGCTCCAAGGTGTCCAGAGAAGATAGATGGGAAAAAAAGTAAAGCTGTTTGACAGAACGCACTATAAGATCTGAACTAGATTTTGCATCTGGCTTTCAATATACTACATTAGAGTGGGAATCATTGTTAATCTCTATGCTTGCATAGGCTTGAAATTTCTCTTGTTTATAATTAACATCTCCATAAGCGGAAAATAATCATAATGAGCACAACTAACTGATTCGCTATCATTATCATCATTGTTTCACTGGGTAAAGCGCTTTTTTGATTGTTGTTGATCTTGTATACAGGTGGTCTAGTATTAGAGCATAATTGTGATCTCAGCATAATTGCTCTGGCCTTATAAGATATGTTTCAATGGCCCAACAATGCCAACGGTGAGTTATTCGGCCATTTAGTTTGTTTTTTGAAGGTCAGCCCGTTAAGTTTATTTTGTTAGGCTTACATTTTATCCATCAATTTTCAGGCCAAAGTGGATCTCAAACACTGATGGAAAGAGGGCATGTTGGTGCCAATGATCCCAAGCATCCAAGGCTTTTGGACAGGTCTTCAGACTTTGTATTGACCTACGAGGACAAGGTCAATGAGATGTATTTAGAAAATTCGAGTTTTACAGAAATTATAACGACTTGAAAGTGTGATTTTTCCAAGAAAAATACCCTCTTCAGAGAATACATTTTCAACAAAAAATAACTTATTCTCAGAGATCATAACTTCAAGAGGTATGTGTTAATGTTAATGAAATCCATTTATTGACTCTTATTTTGCTGTTTGGTTTAATGTAAAACTGCTTCCATTCCTGATTTCTCTTTTGTGACTTGATTAAAAACGTACAGAGGTCAGGTAGTAGTGGGGTGGCCACTGATTGGGACATACAGATCAAAAACCCGTGCTACTACTCAGCCTCGGTCTCCCTTGTATGTCAAGGTGAACATGGATGGCGTGCCTATTGGTAGAAAAGTGGATCTGAATGCTCATGACAGCTATGAAACTCTTGCTCTGGCCTTAGAAGATATGTTTCAACGGCCCAACAATGCCAATGGTGAGTTATTCGGCCATTTAGTTTGTTTTTTGAAGGTCAGCCCGTTAGGTTTATTTTGTTAGGCTTAGATTCTATCCATCAATTTTCAGGCCAAAGTGGATCTCAAACACTGATGGAAAGAGGGCATGTTGGTGCCAATGATCCCACGCATCCAAGGCTTTTGGACAGGTCTTCAGACTTTGTATTGACCTACGAGGACAAGGAGGGAGATTGGATGCTTGTGGGTGATGTCCCATGGAGGTGAGCTATGAATTCCAAGCAAATCCAAAGCTTCACTTTTCAGATACAATAATACATATATAGATTATTGTGCAAGCCATTGTCTCTCCAAATACATAGGAGGGTTTGGTTTGATTTTTGAAGTGGTAGGTACAATAGGTTTGCACCGAAGATATTCTGAAATCTCATGAATTTGTTTCAAGGTTTTTCAAAATATTGAAAATTCTTGGATTTTCTATGTCGCCTTTACGTAGAAGGTAAATTTGATCAAAGCTTCATTTGTTGCGGAGATGTTTGTCAACATCTTGTCAAAATGAGATTATTAAAACCTCGGTGCCAATAGATAAAGCAGTTTTAATTGCAGCAGGCTTATATGGAAATGTTCTCTTGTTTTGAAGATATTCTTCTTAGTACATATAGAGTTGACCATTTTATGTTTGATCAAGCTCAAAATTGTCTAGAGAAAGATAGATGGGCAAAAAGTAAAACATTTGATAAGGCAGCACTAAGATCTGAACTAGATTTGTCGCTTTCAATATACGCATTAGAAATTGAATCATTGTTAATCTCTGTGCTTGCATAGGCTTGAAATTTCTCTTGTTTATAATTAACATCTCCATAAGCGGAAAATAATCATAGTGAGCACAACTAACTGATTCGCTATCATTATCATCATTGTTTCACTGGGTAAAGCGCTTTTTTGATTGCTGTTGATCCTGTATACAGGGGGTCTGGTACTAGAGCATAATTGTGATCTCAGCATAATTTGTAGTCACAGGTTTCATAGCTTTTCTTAGGTAAGACGATTGTTAAGGGAGATATGTTCATCCTCTTATAGCCAATATGATTTCAGATCTGTTGTGTATTGATTATCATGGTATATTTTCAATGGAAGGATCCTCTGTCAACTTCATGCTCATATTTGATGCCATATCCTCATATACGTATTTTCTGCAAGTCTTGATGTAATTTCTGAACATTTACTCGAATTGGGGTTCACGGTGAAGAACAAGAAGTGTCTGCACCAGAGGCTCTAGAGAAAGCAGGCCTGAAGCCCTTCAAGCTCCAGGCCAAAGAAGGCTTGGCTCTTGTCAATGGCACTTCCTTTGCCACTGCCCTCGCTGCAACCGTCATGTATGATGCCAATGTCCTGCTCTTGCTCGTGGAAATGCTCTGTGGAATGTTCCGTGAAGTCATCTTTGGGCGGGAAGAATTTTCCCATCCATTGATCCATGAGATGAAGCCACACACAGGGCAGATACAGTCTGCTGCACTTCTTGAATGGCTTCTCAGAGACAGCCCCTTCCAGGAGCTTTCAAGAGAGTATTACAGCATCAATTCTCTGAAAAAGCAGAAACAGGACCGCTATGCTCTGCGTTTGATGCCATATCCTCATATACGTATTTTCTGCAAGTCTTGATGTAATTTCTGAACATTTACATGTGACTGTTGCCTATATTTCAGAACTGTCAAGGGCTATTAATCATTATTGTTAGTGAGTTTGCTAACTTCTCTTTTGCTTCTTGGTTAAGATTTAAATCTTCTTATAATTCATGACTCCATGGCTCTTGGATAAGAAGAAAATACATTGAAACTTACCCCTCAATACATTGAAAATCCAAAAAAAATCATGCAGCAAACAGGCAACGAAATCAGAGGCAAACATGACACTTGCAGTTTGGCTCGAATCTGTCAAATTCCATCCTATAGAACTCCAACCGTGTTCAGCAAAATTCTTGTTTAGAATTTATGTTGATTTGTGTGCATATGCTTAGATCAACTTGAATCCTAGTAACAGTTGCTACCTCCAACTTGGGATGTTGTTTTGGTTCTTGTTCCTTTCTCTTTGGTTGAATGATCTCGGTTATAAGTGAGGGCTGATATAATAATTACAGTGGTCTGATAAATACATTTGTTGTGAACTGATCTCTTTCTAACAATGACATTTCTGAAGTTTGATACGTTGTTACTAGGTTAGTTATTTGCAGCAGCTCTTGATTCCTTGCATCTGGTAATCGATCTCGACTTAAGTAGGATGACATAAATTAATTACTGTAAACCGATCTCATTTGACAGTGGACTAATATGAGTTAGCAGTAGTATCTTTAAGGTCTTATTTTAAATCTCTTAAGTTCTCCATTGGTAGATCATTGTGTGAAACTTTGGCATTATGGACAGCTAAAACAGTAGATGAGTTTTGGTTTGATTCTCCTCTTGTAATCTTGTCAAGGTATGAAGGATAGCCTTTTGTCTCCTAGCTAGCTACTAGCATATATCATTCTCTGTTAAGCTCTTGTCGCATTTCCCTCATTTAAAATCATTGTTAATCTTTGTGCTTGCATAGGCTTGAAATTGCTCTTGTTTATAATTAACATCTCCATAAGCAGAAAATAATCATAATGAGCACAACTAACTGATTCTCTATCATTATCATCATTGTTTCACTGGGTAAAGCACTTTTTTTATTGTTGTTGATCCTGTATACAGGTGGTCTGGTATTAGAGCATAATTGTGGTCTCAACATAATTTGTAGTCGCAGGTTTCATGTTGTTTTACTCATTACTTCAGTTTTGAGTAGTGCCTATTAAAGGAACAATTTCATTTCATTGCAATTGTTCATTTCTCTGCCCATCTTTCTTTTGTCCTTTACGCTAACTCTTGTCTGGAAGCCATTGTTTATATTATGACTTGATACATTAATCATTATTTGTGCAAGCATTTTAAATTCGCCTGGGCATCTAAGGCACTAGTCTCATTGATTCATCTTAAAATATCTTTTGATCTACTTAAATCTATCTTGTCATGCCCAACAATCTAGCTTGCCTGTAAGTTGCTAAGAAAAGCAGTTGTATAACAATATAGCTTGCCTGTAACCTGTAACTTGCTAAGGTAAGTAGTTGTATCTCCTAGAACTTGTTGCTTCAACAACTTTCCCTCTCCATCTACCTTCAGGGACTAACCCCTAGCCTGCCTAGAAGAACGGAGTGGGTTAGGGTCTACCCCTTAGCCTGCATAGAAGAACTGAGTGGGCAGGGATCAGAGTGACAACCCCTGCCCTGACTCATTTTCGCTTTTAGGACAGCCCCTGCCTTGCCCTGACTCGTTGTTGCTTTTAGGTGTACAAATTGGGCCACAAGAGAATGTTTTTATTTGAGAGAACACAATTTATATGTATTTTTGACAATCAATATCTTAATTTCTCTGTTTAACATCAAATTAATTACAATTGATTTCTTTCCAGCTTCTTCCTTACGGCGTTTCCTTTGCAACATTAGGTGCAATTGCTAGATATTTTTATTTTTATTTTATTTTCAATTGTGTTTTATTTTATTTTTATTGTTATCTAATTTCGCTGAGTAAAAAATTTACAAAACATAAAATAATATTACAACTCATCCATACTAAATAATCATACATAACCTTACAACTCTTCCATATTAGACAATCATAATTTGTTTTTAGACGATTTTTTATTTTATATACTAACTCATATAACTTGGTTCATTTGTGTGATATTTCTTAAATTTCCTAACTAATTCATAATTTAACCACACTAATTGGTTCGAAAAACGCATCAACAATGTTCATTTTAATGTGAATATTACCAAAAAATTCTTCATAATTCATAATTCATAATTTTTTCATTTTAGTACTCGGTTAAAAATATTATTTGACATAATACAAATTTGATCAATCAAATTTATAAAATTACCATGTTTTTTCCCAATTATCATTTATAAAATTAATCTTAATAAAATCACAATTTTCCTTTTCACAAAAACACCTAACTAAATTTTAATGAGAGTGAGGATGGAGCTCCGTATGATGACCCGGTATCCCATGTTGACCAACGTTAGGAGGAATGCGTGGTCCAAGGTGAAAGCGTAAAGAGGGTGTCGGGCCCGCCATAGTAACTCGAGACCATTTTAATCGTCTTAAAGCCAAATATTGAAAAGCAGCTCATTACGTACGTGCCTTTGGAATAGGCGAGTCTTCGCAACGGTGAGCATTTGACGTTGTGGGATATTTATCAATATTATAAGTTTTATGATTTGCAAACTTTCTTAAAACACGTTATGTTTTATTAGTTCAGGTGAAAGTACAATTGAAAATAAATTTTAAATAATAAAAATTTGAAAAACCTGTCATTTGATTTTTCGCAAATAATTTTCCAATATTTATTATTTAAATCAACTCACATGTATGAAGTCACTCTTTTCTTAAAAATATATTCTATTTTTAATGATATATTACAAAAATAAAATTATTTTTAATTTATTAATTTATAAATAAATTTATATTTTATTTATTTATTTTCAAATTTTGATTATTTTAAAATAAATTAATAAAAATAAAAAATTATTATGTAAATTTTCTAAACCAAACATTAAAAATTAATATATTTCTTTATTAAATCAAAACATTAAAAAATAACAATGACTTTTATTAAAACAAAATATTAAAAAATAATATATTCTTTTAAAATTGATGAACTTTTAAAACCTAGCGGATTCCTTTATTTTTTATTATTACACCATTTTTAAAATAGTAAATTCAATTTTTTTTAAAAGAAGTGAGTATATAAGTGCATTTTATTCCATAAAAATTCAATTTTTTTTAAAAGAAGTGAGTATATAAGTGCATTTTATTCCATAAAAGAAGATGTAAGTTTGATTTATTTATTTTTATGAAAATTATTATAATTTAGGTTAAGAAAACACATTATAATAACTTTATGTTTTTTTTTATGTTTTTTTTTTATGGGTTTTTTCATTAATATAAAAATATAATTTTAAAATGTATTTTAAATATATGAATAGATTAAAATATGTTTTTTAATGATATAGAGATGGTAGACATCTACAATTTTATATTAACAAATTTTTATTAAATTTGAAAATTTGTTGGGAAAAGTATAAAAATGTATGGTATTTAAATTCTCTTCATTAAAAAATGAGTTAAATTACTACAAAATTAAGTTGTATATAAAATTTGTAAACAAAATTAACTATAAAGTTCAATTTATTCACTTATTAAGTGCAAAATATGATAGAGATGTTGTGTTGTAATGCTTAATGCTTTGACTAAATCAAATTACATAAAAATAAAAAAATAAAAAAATTAAATTAAAAATTAAAATTAAATAAAAAAATTAATGTAATGTAAACATTTTAACTAGGTCAAAATAAAATAAAAAAATAAAAATAACCCTCTAAAAATAAAATAAAAATAAAAATAAAAATGTTCCGTGGTATTGACCTATGGTATTCATGTGGAATATAGCCTACTGAATGGGATCAAATCTCTTGATATGCAAATCTCTTTTAGAATGAAAAGAGATTTGATCCCTCTCGATGCTTGGTAGATAGTGAGTTAAGATGGATAAAACCTATGTGAAAATTTGTTTGGAAAAATGCAAAAATGAAAAATGCTCATGTAAAAATGAACTAAAATACTATAAAGAAAAATTAACTATAAATGTAACGTTCATACTACACCAAATAAAAAAAAATTAAATTTACCATACCATAAAAGTAATTATCCGGCTTGAACTTATAGTTTGTTACATTAATATTAATTGCACCACTTGGCAATATTTACCATGAGGCATATGTCATTTAAACTCTGCGAATTTTACTTTCCGGATCTCCTATTTATGACACATTGTACAGCGCTCATTGCAATTTAATTGTGTTACTGGTGTGAACTCTGACTTGGCTCTTTTCGTAAGGTTAAACCTCAAATGTTTACGGGTGCACCGTGTGACAGCCTACGTGGTTGGTTACCACTGCAGCCTTGTTAAATGTGTTATGTGGATCTCGAGTCTTGGGAACATAGATTTTCGTTTGCTTTTATGGATAATTTATGGTGATGGTATATTTGCGGAGGTCCACTTGCATGTTTCTCCACCCGGCAGTCTCCACGCCGTAGATCTGGCCTCCATCCGACGGTGCACTGTCTCCGAGGTGGAGTAACGCCTCCCGCAATGTCTTGACTTCCCGGTTCAATTTCTCTTGCTGTTTTTCTGATTTATGGCTTGGCGGAGGATTCTGGAGCAGCTCCGGCCGGTCTGGGGTTTGGCCGAGCTTCGTGGCCCCTTTGCCCTGTGTCTGAAGGTAATTTCCTCTGCTCTGCTATGGTGTCGAATAGGGTTATTCTGCCTCCGGCTATACACTGTGTTGCAATGGTCTAATTCCCAGCGGCACTGTAGGTTTCTTTCCCTGACACTCGCTACATGGTTTTATCTAATGTACTACGAGCTTGCCTCGGAGATGGTAACAGTTCTCGCTCTCCAGTCGCCTTACGAAGATTGCGAGCTTCGACCTTCAGATTGTTGTCTCAGATTGCCAAGAGTATTTGCTTCAGGTAATGTGTAAGGGTTACTGTGATTGTCTTCGCTGCTTCCACTATTGTTTGTTGCACGATAGGATTGAATTGGTTTATTATTTTCTTAATAACCTCTCTGTTGCTATGGCAGGTAACTCCTTAACAATGCTCCTGGATTTTTGGGAAAATTACTTCATTCTTCCTCCGTATTGCAACATAAGTTTAATCTCGGCGCTCATGTTTACAGGTACCTTTCAATCAGCAGTTCAAACCCTCCAGAACCGCTTCGAGGGTTTTGTTTTCTTTCTTACTTGTAGAAAGGGTTTATCTTGTTGATATGTAAACGTTCAGGGTTCTATCGTACTGGGTTTATGGCAATCGTCCCTAGGGTTTTCTGAGCGGGTTTCAGGCTCCAATGTTGAGACTGTACAGTTATTTATCAGTTAAATTCCTATTGAGATCTTACAGAGGTCGTTTGTCACTTTTGATTTTGACCTGGCTGCTACAGCAGTTCTCGTCCAAGAAATTGCAGTCTTAGAAATGTTTAATGTCGTTTATCTGCTTTCTACAGTCTTCGAACTGATTTCGGTTATGAATATTTAAACAACCTTTTGTAATATCGGCCTGTGGCGAGATGGTTTTACTCCATCGCTTTTAAGGACTATTTAAAGATTTATTGTTTTGGTGCTCGAACTTATCCTCTTTACATATACTCTTCTACGAATAACTCTGGTGTTTACCTGCTTTAAACTAGGTGTGATTTCTCTAATTTTACTTGCAGTCAGTTTGGTAGAAATTTTGTCTGTTTGACCATAATCCGTTGGGTCCATTATAGTATACTCTGCTCTGTATTTTCGTTTAAATTCCGCTCCTAACTTATGCTGCGCTATACTAGCTAGCTTTAATGCCTGCTTCTGGTTATATATTTGGGGTGACCGGACCACCACTTCTGTCCGAGTGCTAATCTTAGCGTAAGGCGACATGCCCTGGGCGGATAACTGTCTCTCTGCCTTGCGGGTTAACGCCATGATTAGTTGTATGTTTTGGTAACTAGGCTTAAAACTGGAATGATCCTTCTTCCGTGGTTCTGAATGGAGTTATAGGTTTGCTAGCTTGCTATATGTTCTGCCCCCAGATTTATGCGTTTTTCCAGATTTTGCAATTCGTTATTACTAAACTACTCTTCTATTTACCGTAATTCTCAAATCTCTTACACGTTAATATGTCTATTCTATCATTAATTTTTACTAAGCATTTGTTCTTAAATGAGTTACTGTGTAGTAATCTTTCTTTGTGTTCATTGCTTCAGTAGATGGATTATATAAATGCGCAGAATGTACAGAAACAGCTTTACAGTCTAGCAATTTACAGTTAACTATTCACTAAGTGTAAACTTATCTATATTCAATGCATCAATAGATGGAAATAAATAAATGCGCAGAATGTACAGAAATAACTCTACAGTCTAGCAATTTACAGTTAACTATTCACTGTGTGTAGACTTATCTGTGTTCAAGCATCCGTAGGTGCTCGTCTCCTCCCAACCACGAACTGGGTGTTTGTATTCACCACAGTCCTCCCCCGAGCTTATTGCCTGGGTCTTTATCCTCTGAGATAATTCTGGAGGAGGTATATCGGACAGTCCGGTCCAGTCCTCCAACTCCAGTGGAACAGAAATCCTGGGGAGACTCGGGACAATCCGGTCCAGTCTCCGACCCAGTTGACACTCTGTTCTGGTGATCCTTCCAGAAACGCAGAGTCCCTTTTCTTAATGTTGCAGAACCCCAACACCCTCCTGGAATCTCCTCTTTATTCCTGAGTTTTTGTGGGGAAACTGTTTCTTTTCTGTTCCAACTAACTCCAGGTCTTATTTTTACTTTTACCACAATTTACTCAAGAAAACTAATTCTCAGTAACCTTTATTTCTTATAAAAAAATAACTTGGTTCAGAATTCCAAATAACAAAAATCATAATTAACTCATAATTAATTAACCAAAACTAAACATCTGTTAGCTGCTAAGAGGGTGGTTACAGTTATCCCCCTCTGGAAGAGAACATCGTCCCCGATGTTCTTATCATAATTCAGGAAAAAAGTTCAGGATAAGCTTCCCGAACAAAATTCTCGTCCTCCCAGGTCGCTTCCTCGGGTCCAAAGTGCTTCCATTGCACTTTAACCTGGGCGATGGCTCGTTTCCGGAGCATGATTTCCCTCCGGTCTATGATATTGTGGGGCTCGACCAGAAACTCCCCGTCGGGTTCTACCTGCACACAATAAACTTAAGTCAATAGACAAGTCCGTTGTTTTTGCATTATTATTTATCAGTTAGGCTTATCCACTACCTGAATGTTCTGCCAATGAATTATGTGTTTGGGGTCATGAACATATCGTTTCAATAACGACACATGAAAGACGTTATGAACTCGAATATGACTGGGAAGAGCTAAGCGATACGCCACTGGTCCTATTCTTTCCAGTATCTGGAAAGGACCACAAAACCGAGGTGCTAGCTTTGCACAAGAGGCCCATCTCAATGTACTCTTCTTTGGCTTAATCCTGACATAGACATGATCGCCAACCTCATACTCACGATATGACCTCCTTTTGTCCGCGTACACCTTCTGTCTGTCCTGCGCTACTTTCAAATTCTGTCGAATTCTCTTCACTTCTGCTTCCATTTCTGCTAGCATGAGTCTATTCTCAGGGCTGCTCCAATTAATGGGGGTTCTGCATTGTCGCCCATAAAGCGCCTCAAAAGGACTCATTTTTAATGACTCCTGATACCCATTATTGTAGGAAAACTCTATCAGATGTATGTACTCCTCCCATTTCACTGGTTGTTGCATAACATACATCCTCAACATGTCTTCCAACACTTGATTCACTCGTTCGGTCTGACCATCTGTTTGCGGATGGTATGCAGTACTAAAATGTACCTGCGTTCCTAATCCTGTAAACAGTGCTTTCCAGAAAGCTGATGTGAATTTCACATCTCTGTCTGAGATAACAGTTTTAGGAATGCCATGCAGTCTGAAGACTTCCCGCATAAATAAATCCGCTATCTGAACGGTCTTATAAGTGGATTGGACGGGTATGAAATGTGCAGACTTACTTAGTCTGTCCACAACTACCATTATGGAGTCATTACCCCGCTTTGATTTGGGTAACCCAGTAATAAAATCCAATGAGATCACCTCCCATTTCCATTCAGGAATGGGTATAGGCTGCATTAAGCCTGCTGGGTGTCGATGTTCTACCTTCACTTGCTGACACTCTAAACATTTAGTTAGATAACTTGCTATTTCCTTCCTCATACCTGGCCAACAGTAGTCCTTCCTTATAGCGGTCAGCATCTTTTGGTACCCTGGGTGCCCCGCGTAATTGCTTTTATGATATTCATCTAATATCATGGCTTTTAGCTCCATTCGGTTTGGAATAACTATTCTTTTCTTGTAAACCAGCAACCCGTCCTAGTTGATCTCGTATTCTCCATGTCCACCCTGACCTTCAAGTGCTTGTGTTTGCTGCCACAGGTATTTATATTCAGGATCCTTGTCTGCTTCCCTTCTGATTTGATCCAAAAATCTGGTCTCAACTTGATTAATATATAACTCATAAATTCCGTGTAGTTTTCTGCTCAATGCATCTGCTACCCTGTTTTCTTTACCCTTTACATGCTGCAAATCTATATCAAACTCACTCAGGAAAGCATTCCATCTTGCTTGTCGTGAGTTTAAATCAGCTTGCTTAAAATAATTGGTTAAACTACTGTGATCAGTTTTTAAGACAAACCTCTTTCCCAGTAGGTAATGTCTCCATACCCGGAGAGCATGCACTACTGCGGTCAGCTCCAGGTCGTAGGCTGAATATCGCTGCTCATGGTCTTTTAGCTTGCGGGATTCGTAAGCGATCACCTTTCCTTCTTGGGATAATACCGCCCCAACTCCTTCCTTGCACGCATCTGTGCAGACCTCGAACTCTTTCTCCGGGTCTGCTACGCTCAACACAGGTGCTGAAGTTAACAATTGTTTCAATCGTTCAAAACTCTCTTGGCACTCTTTGGTCCATTTAAAGGTCTTCCCTTTTCTTTGTAGAGAAGTAATGGGAAAGGCTATCTTCGAAAATCCTTTTATAAATCGCCTATAGTAACCAGCGAGACCCATAAAAGATCGTATATCTGCCACATTCTGTGGCACCTTCCATTCCATGATGGTTTTAATTTTCTCCGGATCTACCGCTATACCCTCTTTAGATATTACATGTCCCAGATACTGTATCTCTTCTTTGAAGAAGTCGCATTTACTGAATTTTGCATACAGCTGATGCTTTCTTAACAGTTCCAATACTGTTCGCAAATGCTCTCTGTGTTCCTCTGCACTCTTTGAATAAATCAGTATGTCATCAATGAAGATTAACACAAAATTGTCCAGGTAGGGATGGAAAACACTATGCATTAGTCTCATGAAAGTAGCTGGTGCGTTAGTTAGACCAAAAGGTAATACCACGAATTCATAGTGGCCATACCTTGTACGGAAAGTAGTTTTGTGTATGTCTTCATCCTTAATTCTGATCTGATGATAACCAGACCGTAAATCAATTTTCGAGAACACAGTAGCTCCCTTCACCTGATCAAACAGGTCATCAATACGGGGAAGGGGGTACCTGTTCTTAATGGTCAGTTTGTTTAACTGTCTGTAGTCCATGCACATACGCATGGTTCCATCCTTCTTCTTAATGAACAGTACAGGCGCTCCCCAAGGGGACACACTGGGTCGTATATAACCCTTATCTATCAATTCCTGAAGCTGCATTTTTAACTCAGTCAATTCTGGCACACTCATACGGTAGGGAGTCCGCGAAACTGGCGGAGCTCCTGGCAACAGTTCTATTGTGAAATCAACATCCCTTTTTGGTGGTAATCCTGGTATTTCTTCAGGAAATACATCTTTGAACTGTTGTACCACAGGTATGTTTTCTAGCACAGCTGCTTTATCCTTGGACTCAAATACTCCTACTTGTATGGCATACAACTGGCACCCTTTCCTCATACACTTTGCCATTTGGGAAGCGGTAATTGGTCGCAGCTGTACAGGTTTCTTTATGCCCTGTATTTCCTGACGATTACCATTATGGTATCTATAGTAAACAATCTTCTCCTTACAATCTATAAGAGTCCAGTGTTTCTCCAGCCAATCCATACCCAACAGTACATCATAGGATCCAAAAGGCAAAATATTCAGATCCACTATTAGCTGCTGTCCTCCGATTTGTAGTGCACAGTCTGGTACTTTGGCAACAACTTTTCGTTTAGCCCCTGTAGCTAACTGGACCAACCATGACTTTTTAAACTTTTGACTTGGTAATTTGCATTTTTCCACTAAGTTAGGACTTATGTAACTTAAACTGGCTCCCGGATCTACCAAAACAGAAATAGTTTGGGATAACAATTTACCTTCCAGTTCAATCATGGTAGGCTGAAAATCGGCTTGCCGGTCCTCCAATGCTGCATTAATTCTGGGTATGTTTCTAGCAACATCTCCCACAGTAGAAGCCTCCTGCAAGTTGTGCACTGCTTCAGTTTTTCCCCGCTGTGGGCAATCTCGGTAGTAGTGTGCAGCCCCACAACCCCAACACTGCAGAGGTGGCCTCTGGTTTTGTGGCTGTTCAGGTTTGCTGGATGCTTCCATTGTCTTGTCTTCCCCTGGCCATCGAATCCTCTGATGGTTCCTTCCAAACTGCTTATTAATTGAACTTCTAGCTGAGCTACGGAAGTTACTGGTTTTACTTCTTTTGAAGCCAGCACCACTTCTGTTTTCTTTCTTTGACTGCCACCCTTTACCTTGGTCCACTTTGCTCTTCGATTGCTGATAACACAACCTTGCTGTTCTGATGGCCTCATCCATCGTCTTGGGATTTACGAACTCGATCCGCTCCTTCATATGGGCGGGTAGACTGCTCAGAAACCTCTGAACTTTAGCCTTCTCTTCTCTTAAATACGGTACATAGCGCAGTAAGGACGTAAACTTAGCGATAAACTCATCCATGGTCAGCTGTCCCAGCCTTAAATCATGAAATTCCCGAGCCTTTTCATCATAAAATCGCTCAGTCAAGTACTTATCTTTGAAGTACCGTTGGAACTTATCCCATGTTACATCTTGGTCCTCAATTCCCCGCACATTCTTCACTTCCTCCCACCATAGGGTGGCCTTATCTTTCAGCTGGTAAATGGCTAGTCGTGCTTTGAGACCGTTGTCATACTCGTACACCTGGAAGTATTTGTTCATATTAATCAGCCATGCCTCCGCCACTTCCTCCTTTTCGCCATCAAACGTAGGTGGCTTTATCTTCCGGAATTCTCCGTGCAGCTCTACCTTCTGTTTTTTATTCGCTTTCCGTTCGTTTTCGTTTTCAGATTCAGCTTCATTATAATTTCTGTGTGGAAAACTTCGCTGAGACACACTTCTTTCTCTTCTGCCAGTACCTTGCTCCCCTGAGTGCTGTTCGTCTCCTTCCTGAGGTTCTTTATCAGTACTGGGCTTTTCAACCCTTTGATTTTGTTTTTCGGAGAGGCGCTTTAATATTCTCTCCTGTTCCTGCATCATCCTAGCATTGTCCTGGCATACTCGTTCCATCTCTTCCTGTAACTGTTGCACTGTGTGCAACAAAACGTGAGTCTGGTGTTGCTGTTCCTCAATCAATCTATTGGACCGCTGATGCTACTCTATTCCCAGTTGAACCCACATTTCGGGGTTGCCTTCTGGTGGAGGTTGAATTTCTCCGGCATTTCGCTGTTGCTGTTGCGACGGTGTCCGCCTTGGTTGTCGTTCCATTATTGATCTGGCTGACTGTCTCTCTCTCTCTCTCTCTCTTTCTGTCTGTGTGAAATCATATGTTTTATAGCGTTAGTCGACCCAATTTAGGGCCCAGCGTTGTAACACGCTCTGATACCACTTGTAACGTTCATACTACACCAAATAAAAAAAAATTAAATTTACCATACCATAAAAGCAATTATCCGGCTTGAACTTATAGTTTGTTACATTAATATTAATTGCACCACTTGGCAATATTTACCATGAGGCATATGTCATTTAAACTCTGCGAATTTTACTTTCCGGATCTCCTATTTATGACACATTGTACAGCGCTCATTGCAATTTAATTGTGTTACTGGTGTGAACTCTGACTTGGCTCTTTTCGTAAGGTTAAACCTCAAATGTTTACGGGTGCACCGTGTGACAGCCTACGTGGTTGGTTACCACTGCATCCTTGTTAAATGTGTTATGTGGATCTCGAGTCTTGGGAACATAGATTTTCGTTTGCTTTTATGGATAATTTATGGTGATGGTATATTTGCGGAGGTCCACTTGCATGTTTCTCCACCTGGCAGTCTCCACGCCGTAGATCTGGCCTCCATCCGACGGTGCACTGTCTCCGAGGTGGAGTAACGCCTCCCGCAATGTCTTGACTTCCTGGTTCAATTTCTCTTGCTGTTTTTCTGATTTCTGGCTTGGCGGAGGATTCTGGAGCAGCTCCGGCCGGTCTGGGGTTTGGCCGAGCTTCGTGGCCCCTTTGCCCTGTGTCTGAAGGTAATTTCCTCTGCTCTGCTATGGTGTCAAATAGGGTTATTCTGCCTCCGGCTATACACTGTGTTGCAATGGTCTAATTCCCAGCGGCACTGCAGGTTTCTTTCCCTGACACTCGCTACATGGTTTTATCTAATGTACTACGAGCTTGCCTCGAAGATGGTAACAATTCTCGCTCTCCAGTCGCCTTACGAAGATTGCGAGCTTTGACCTTCAGATTGTTGTCTCAGATTGCCAAGAGTATTTGCTTCAGGTAATGTGTAAGGGTTACTGTGATTGTCTTCGCTGCTTCCACTATTGCTTGTTGCACGATAGGATTGAATTGGTTTATTATTTTCTTAATAACCTCTCCGTTGCTATGGCAGGTAACTCCTTAACAATGCTCCTGGATTTTTGGGAAAATTACTTCATTCTGCCTCCGTATTGCAACATAGGTTTAATCTCGGCGCTCCTGTTTACAGGTACCTTTCAATCAGCAGTTCAAACCCTCCAGAACCGCTTCGAGGGTTTTGTTTTCTTTCTTACTTGTAGAAAGGGTTTATCTTGTTGATATGTAAACGTTCAGGGTTCTATCGTACTGGGTTTATGGCAATCGTCCCTAGGGTTTTCTGAACGGGTTTCAGGCTCCAATGTTGAGACTGTACAGTTATTTATCAGTTAAATTCCTATTGAGATCTTACAGAGGTCGTTTGTCACTTTTGATTTTGACCTGGCTGCTACAGCAGTTCTCGTCCAAGAAATTGCAGTCTTAGAAATGTTTAATGTCGTTTATCTTCTTTCTACAGTCTTCGAACTGATTTCGGTTATGAATATTTAAACAACCTTTTGTAATATCGGCCTGTGGCGAGATGGTTTTACTCCATCGCTTTTAAGGACTATTTAAAGATTTATTGTTTTGGTGCTCGAACTTATCCTCTTTACAAATACTCTTCTACGAATAACTCTGGTGTTTACCTGCTTTAAACTAGGTGTGATTTCTCTAATTTTACTTGCAGTCAGTTTGGTAGAAAATTTGTCTGTTTGACCATAATCCGTTGGGTCCATTATGGTATACTCTGCTCTGTATTTTCGTTTAAATTCCGCTCCTAACTTATGCTGCACTATACTAGCTAGCTTTAATGCCTGCTTCTGATTATATATTTGGGGTGACCGGACCACCACTTCTGTCCGAGTGCTAATCTTAGCGTAAGGCGACATGCCCTGGGCGGAGAACTGTCTCTCTGCCTTGCGGGTTAACGCCATGATTAGTTGTATGTTTTGGTAACTAGGCTTAAAACTGGAATGATCCTTCTTCCGTGGTTCTGAATGGAGTTATAGGTTTACAGTTGCTATATGTTCTCGGTGCCCTGTACTTATGCGTTTTTCCGTATTTTGCAATCTTTGGTTACTAAACTACTCTTCTATCTACTGTAATTCCGTAAATCTCTTACATCAGTAATATGCAGGAAATATCATTACGGTCAAGCATTTGTTCTTAAATGAGTTACTGTGTAGTAATCTTTCTTTGTGTTCATTGCTTCAGTAGATGGATTATATAAATGCGCAGAATGTACAGAAACAGCTTTACAGTCTAGCAATTTACAGTTAACTATTCACTAAGTGTAAACTTATCTGTATTCAATGCATCAATAGATGGAAATAAATAAATGCGCAGAATGTACAGAAATAACTCTACAGTCTAGCAATTTACAGTTAACTATTCACTGTGTGTAGACTTATCTGTGTTCAAGCATCTGTAGGTGCTCGTTTCCTCCCAACCACGAACTGGGTGTTCGTATTCACCACAGTCCTCCCCCGAGCTTATTGCCTGGGTTTTTATCCTCTGAGATAATTCTGGAGGAGGTATATCGGACAGTCCGGTCCCGTCCTCCAACTCCAGTGGAACAGAAATTCTGGGGAGACTCGGGACAATCCGGTCCAGTCTCCGACCCAGTTGACACTCTGTTCTGGTGATCCTTCCAGAAACGCAGAGTCCTTTTCTTAATGTTGCAGAACCCCAACACCCTCCTGGAATTCCCTTTTTATTCCTGAGTTTCTGTGGGGAAACTGTTTCTTTTCTGTTCCAACTAACTCCAGGTCTTATTTTTACTTTTACCACAATTTACTCAAGAAAACTAATTCTCAGTAACCTTTATTTCTTATAAAAAAATAACTTGGTTCAGAATTCCAAATAACAAAAATCATAATTAACTCATAATTAATTAACCAAAACTAAACATCCGTTAGCTGCTAAGAGGGTGGTTACAATAAAGTTCAATTTATTCATTTATTAGTCCTTCTGAATGGAGGACTCTAAAAATCTATTTATTCTATTTATTAGTTTAACATTGACCAATACAGCTTATAATTTTTAACTTTGAAAAATAAATATTTATTTTTCAATATTATTGAAAAAGAATATTTTGAAACTTCATACGGACCTTTTTGTGATAATCAGATATGAAAATATTTCCAAAGAGAAAGATTAACTAGCTGCTATAATATAATATAATACAATATAATATAATATAATTTTATTATATTTTATTATATTTAAAAAAAAATCAACCATTCTTAGTCAAATGGTTAAAAAGACAGAAAATGATTATTTGTTTTATGTTAATTATAATTCCTAAGCTAGCTTTAAATTCCAGCCAAAACCACCTAAGGCATAAACGAGGTTGGTATAAAGACACCAGGGTCTGGTTAAACCATTGGGAGATCAACGAGGATGTTGCATTGCAAAACATTAATAACATTAAAAAAATAGTTGCTTCTAAGTTCAAAGAAAAAATGTGGTGTGAGAAAGATCTGGAAGCTAAAAGAAAATTAAGATATTATAAGGAGGTCATCAACACCACCCTAGAAGATCAAAAGTATCTATCTATTTTAACTAGCTCAAAGAAGAAAATTAATATAGCCAAGATTAGAACGAACTCTCATGAGTTCCATAGTGGAACAGGTCGTTGGACAGTTCCTAAAACACCATGGATGGAAAGGATCTGCCATGTCTGTGAGAATATGAACATCGAGGATGAAAAACACTTCCTCTTAGAGTTCCCCACGTACAACCACATTAGAGCTCAATTTCATAATCTTTGTTGCAATACTGACCTTCCTATCCTTTTAAGATGTCAAAATTATAGTGAGCTCGGGAGGCTTCTCTCCAAGCTTTTTGAGCATAGGAATAAAATCTTAAATCAAACTAAATAACTATTTTCTTTAGGTCCTATAGACCAAAGATTGGTCTCAGTGGATGTTAACCACCACCATCATCATCAAAAAATATCTTTGTTAATAATAAATAGTTTTTGTTATTAATAATGTTATTTTTTGTTATATTCTAAGGGTTAGTTAAACTTTCTCTTCATCTATTTAAGTTTGATGTAATGATCTGATCTCTCATCTTGTTCTAAAGATGAACCACTCATTGGTTAGAAATAGGTCGACCAAGTTTTTTCCTATGAGCTGATCACCTAAAGATCTCTGTAAAAATTATGCATCACAAAAGCCAAAATTCAGAAAGATTTAATTTAATCAAAACTTTAAATTTTATTCAAATATATAAAAAATTTATATTCAAACTTATCTTAAAAAAAACCATTCATTTCATTAGATCCATTTTCATTAATAACATAAAGTCAAGTGGAATATATTTATTTAAAAAACGTTTAGAGGATAATGTTTAAATTAATTGTTGAGGATGTAAAGCTCAATATATGATCGAAATAATGTGAGTATTTTGTTAACTAGAATAAACTAAGAGATCAAAAACTCACTACCAAGGAGGTAACTAAAGAGAGAAGGACAAGTCATGGGCCTCAAAAATATAGTGGGTAGCATGCGAGTCTACAGACAAATGTATAGTGGGTTGCATGAGAGTCTCTGACCCAATTGCTAATTCCTTTGATTAAAGAAAAAATATTAAAAAAAAAAAAACTCTAAATATAAAATTTATTATCAAAATTTATTAGTAAAAAAATAACAAAAAGTTTACATAAATTTAATAGTTATCATTTAAAAAAAATCTATGTATCAATTTATAATTTTTTTAAACAATTATCTCTTACATCTTTTATTTAAATGAAATATGACAACAATAACACCGTAGATGCAGGTATTCATCGAAACCATTGATCCATACCCTATTTTAGAGTAAATTTTTTATTCATCTAGGCAACAGACACACTGCTTACTTAAATTGAGGGGCAGTGTGTCTTTTTTGCAGCACATGTAATCTAAGGGATTTGAGGGCCAAGAGCACCTCCATTCAAAAGACCCGGTCAATGATATATAAAGCGAACCTTGTTAGTGATTTTAAATAGCCGCTTGACAATGATGCCCAGAACAAGTATGATGATATCACACTCTTTGTCAGAATTTTTGACGAAAAGCGAATCTGCCACAGGGCAAGTTCACCTTTCAATTAACAAAAATCAACCTGGACTCAATCCTGGGCCTATGGGTTAGTGCCCACTCGCTCCCGCTGCTCCACTCTTCGTTCTAAAATGCAGGTTTTAATCTGTCACACCTCATGGAATTTCGAATTCTCAATCATACTCGTAATTCCATACCGACCTCGCTCCTTTATTGCATTCTCGAGCTTTCAATCAGCTACTGCTAATGTTTCCCCCTTGCACTGTTCACGAAGAAAACTTGCGTAACCCCTTTCTGGGTTTGCTATCGACAATTAATGTAACAACACTCAAAGCTTCGGCTGTATTTTCAAATTTGCTAAAAGCTTTCAGCTTGACAACCTTCTTGGCAGTTTCTGATGTCTGAAATTCTTTCCACAGGTCCTCCACTTTATCGAGCTTTCCTTCATCTAGTATTTTGAATAGTGCAAACCCCACAGGGGTTTCAAATAGGACCAACATCTTTATAATCCCTCTGAATTGCACCTAGCTTTTTGGTGAAAAACCTCCTCACAACAAGGTTCTCAGGTATTTGTTCACGGACCTATTGCGCGACACTTAGTTTGTGACTTCACTAACCTGCAAAGAAGCTTTGCTAGCTACGTAACCTAGAGTTTTTTCTTCCAATGGCCAATTCTAAAGGCCAAGCATTGCGAAGACCCATGTTTGACATGAGTGTGATCTCAACACTCAGATTTCAAACCCATAAAACCAATGCGGGTTTTAACTCTACCATATCTGCAACAATCTCATGCCAAAACAATACTTTACTGGATAATCGCTAAATCTCTACCAGATCTCAGGTTAAATAACAAAACAGAGTTCAATAGCTCAATTTCCAATCCGTGTGAAACAAAATTTTAAATCGATTTCACAGAGTTTTGAGTTACTCGCATGCATAAATTTAACTTCATAATAACTCACACATAAACAAGAACTGCGCATGTAAGAAATCCACAAATTCGATGCACAGATACATAGAGAATTCCATATAACAGTAATTTGCTATTTTATATACAAACACCAGATTACATATGAGGCGTTTCAGCCTCAGTACACGCTTCCTCTAAGACTACATCACATTTTTTTCTCCCCTATATCTCCCCCTCATACTACAGGGTTCTTTCTTTATACGTTTTTCAGGGACCAAGAATTGGTTTTTAAAACTAATTTTTGCCCTAATTTGCGTAACTGTTTTCATAACCGCCTTTGCAGTTTCGGATCTGAATTTGAATTCAGATATCTTTGGATGCCCCTGCGTCAGACTCACGAGGAAAAAAAATTTATGACCTCCTGGTCATATGGCTTCTACCGCTGTCAGCAATTCTTCTGTGGAACTGCTCCTTGTGATCTTCTTGTATCAACATCTCCTGAACAATTCTACTCACGTCCTCTGTCGAATTGTTCTCTATGAGCTACAATGAAACCTCTGCAATAGCAGTCCTCCCTGCTACCAGATACCTCACCAAGCTTCCTTCTTTGAGCTTAGTCTTTTGGCATCTCTGGTTCTCTCCTCTCGAACCAATTGAGCACTCTTGCTCTAGGTTGCTGCATCTACTCACCTTCCCCTGCTGCTACCTTCAAAAAACTCAAAAATCACAAGCTTAACAAAATTTCACAAAATTGTACCTCTTCTTCTTTTTCTGCAAACTCCTTCTTTCGCAGGAAATCTTAACCTGGCTCTGATACCACTTGACGAAAAGCGAATCTCCACAGGGCAAGTTCACCTTTCAATTAACAAAAATCAACCTGGACTTAATCCTGGGCCTATGGGTTAGTGCCCACTCGCTCCCGCTGCTCCACTCTTCGTTCTAAAATGCAGGTTTTAATCTGTCACACCTCATGGAATTTCGAATTCTCAATCATACTCGTAATTCCATACCGACCTTGCTCCTTTATTGCATTCCCGAGCTTTCAATCAGCTACTGCTAATGTTTCCCCCTTGCACTGTTCACGAAGAAAACTTGCGTAACCCCTTTCTGGGTTTGCTATCGACAATTAATGTAACAACACTCAAAGCTTCGGCTATATTTTCAAATTTGCTAAAAGCTTTCAGCTTGACAAACTTCCTGGCATTTTCTGATGTCTGAAATTCTTTCCACAAGTCCTCCACTTTATCGAGCTTTCCTTCATCCAGTATTTTGAATAGTGCAAACCCCGCAGGGGTTTCAAATAGGACCAACATCTTTATAATCCCTCTGAATTGCACCTAGATTTTTGGTGAAAAACCTCCTCACAACAAGGTTCTCAGGTATTTGTTCACAGACCTACTGCGCGACACTTAGTTTGTGACTTCACTAACCTGCAAAGAAGCTTTGCTAGCTGCGTAACCTAGAGTTTTTTCTTCCAATGGCCAATTCTAAAGGCCAAGCGTTGCGAAGACCCATGTTTGACATGAGTGTGATCTCAACACTCAGATTTCAAACACATAAAACCAATGCGGGTTTTAACTCTACCATATCTGCAACAATCTCATGCCAAAACAATACTTTACTGGATAATCGCTAAATCTCTACCAGATCTCAGGTTAAATAACAAAACAGAGTTCAATAGCTCAATTTCCAATCCGTGTGAAACAAAATTTTAAATCGATTTCACAGAGTTTTGAGTTACTCGCATGCATAAATTTAACTTCATAATAACTCACACATAAACAAGAACTGCGCATGTAAGAAATCCACAAATTCGATGCACAGATACATAGAGAATTCCATATAACAGTAATTTGCTATTTTATATACAAACACCAGATTACATCTGAGGCGTTTTAGCCTTAGTACACGCTTCCTCTAAGACTACATCTCATTTTTTTCTCCCCTATATCTCCCCCTCATACTATAGGGTTCTTTCTTTATACGTTTTTCAGGGACTAAGAATCGGTTTTTTAAACTAATTTTTGCCCTAATTTGCGTAACTGTTTTCATAACCGCCTTTGCAGTTTCGGATCTGAATTTGAATTCAGATATCTTTGGATGCCCCTGCGTCAATTTTCATTATCTTGGTGTGGGCAGGAGATCATTTCAAACAAAGATTCAAAATTCACTTCTAGATTTTAGAAGGATTTGTTTGCAAGTTTGGGGATAGAGTTGGCTTTCAGTATAACTTATCATCTACAAGAAAAAATACAAACTCAAGGGGTTAACATGATTCTTGAGAACATGCTGAGGATGTATGTTATGCATCAACACAGGAAGTAGGAGGATTATCTT
This sequence comes from Pinus albicaulis, assembly GCA_034641835.2. Classification (NCBI taxonomy): domain Eukaryota; kingdom Viridiplantae; phylum Streptophyta; class Pinopsida; order Pinales; family Pinaceae; genus Pinus; species Pinus albicaulis. The sequence goes on from MU968459.1 coordinate 368,229, forward strand.
CCACTGGTACAATTTTCTTATAATAATGGGTATGAGGAGTCCTTGAGGATTATTCCATTTGAGGCTCTTTAGGGGAAAAGTTGTAATAGTCCTATCAACTAGGGTGGTCCAATAAATAGGGTGTTGATTAGACCAGATATGTTGGTGGAGATGGAACAAGAAATGCAAGTTATCGAGAGGAATTTAAAGGAAGAATAGGACATGCAGTAGAGTTATGCAGACTAGCACAAAGTATTCAAGGAGTTTCAAGTTTAGGAGAATGTGTACTTGTACATCAATCCCAATAGAATCTCTTTAGGTATTGTATCATGTGCCAAGATGGCATCTTGGTATCGTGGGTCTCTTAATATCCTTGAGAAGATTAGACCAATGACCTACAGACTTGCACTTCCCCCAATGATGAAATTCTATCATGTTCTCCATGTTTCATTTCTTAAGAGATATGTACAGAATGTTGATCATGAGATCAATTCCTTTGTATTGTAGGTGGAACCATAGGGAGAGTTCTAGCTATAAACTCGATGCCTATTGAAATGGAAATAACTCATGTTCTAGAACTGATCAATAGAGAAATTTAAAGTGTAGTGGAAGCACTTTAGGCCCGGTGAAGCTACATGGGAGATTCTTGATCAGATGTAGGATTTGTATCCTTCATTTTTTACTGGCTCAAGAAAATGAGTTTTTGGTGTGTGTGTGTATATATATATGTGTGTGTGTGTGTGTGTGTGTGTGTGTGTGTGGGGTTGTAAATACCAAAATGAGCTATGTTATAAAGTTCCGAAGGAAATATGTTTTTTTCAATGGTTTTCTAGTCATAGGTGTCATATAACACCAAGGATGGTGTTCCCCCAATGGGGGGGTTTGTAAAAACCTTGTGTTAATGTTTCGTGTAATAAAGGATAATAAAGGAAAACTAAGACCAAGGTCATGGCACATGTATTGCAAGATGAATGTTCGGTAAACACTTTAGTGGAAATCATTTTTTTTTATTTGTGGATATGGAAATTGGAAAATGCATTGGAAAAGACAAAGAGGCAATAATTTACCTTTAATTATGAAAATAAAGGAAACTAGGAGAAAGGGGAGGTTAAGATACACAAATTTTCATGCAAGGGAAATTAGAGGAAAAATAAAGGAAAATGAAGAAAAAAGTGAAATCAACAATAAAAATGTGTCATAGGATCAGTTCACAGCTTTTTGTTAGTTCAATTTAGCTCTCTTATTTAACTCTCTCTCTGATACACTCTTGCACACTTTAGTATTCTTGGAAAATTTTTGCATTCACTTGGATTTGGAGAAAGGGAAGAAAAGTGAAGTAAAGGAAAGTGAAGGAAAGCAAGGAGAAGGTTGGATCAATAGGTTCAATAGGAAAATTTTGCAGGTAATAGGTAGCATGTGTGATTTCCTAGTTGAGGTGTGAGTGCATGGTATGTACATTTTTTTATTTGGTTTATTTTTTGTCATTAGCATAGGTTTTTTTGGGTTTGAAAATGGTTTTAGAGTTTGCTTTCCATTTCCTAGATAGCCATGGTGTGATGGGATTCATTATTGGTTGAGCTTTGGATTGCCAAAAGATTTTTGAATTAGGTGAGGTGATCTCAATAAAATTCCCAAGGGTTGGGAGTGGAGATGGTTTTCTCTGGGAAGCCCTCAAGAGGTGGGTGGAGACAAGAAAATTCCTCAAGGTATGGTGAATAAATTATGAGGCATCCAATATTGGTTTGATTTTGTGATCTCAGGACTGGTTTAGGTGAGATCACATTAACTTGAGGGTGGAGGTGGTTTAACCTCTATATTCTGTGGTTGATTATCTCTTGGATTATCCCATGGGATCCCACATTCAGGCTTGGAAAATGGCATGTGGGTGTTTTTTTGTAAGAAAGATTTGGTTCAACCAAATCTATGGTCGGGTCGTATGTGCAAGTCCCTGATTTGGTTGGATTTCACATATGTGAATAACAATTGTTTTCCCATTATGATTTATGAGCACTTGTAATTGTTGTTATGGTGATTTGATGGCTGAATTTTCATGGATAATATTCTGGTTATATGCTCATTATAAGAATGGTTGAATTATGTGCTCTATTTATGGCTCTTGTTCAAGATTTGAAAAGTATTTGAATGGTTGATCAAAGCATGGGATAAAAAGTGTTGTTGCAACTAATTGAGATGGCATTACACCTTATTGGTGATTCTTAGATGAATTCCAAAGGCTTATGATCATATGTGCATTCATGACCTATAACTTATATGTTTACCATATGTTTGATGAAATGTATAATGTGTGTTAGGATGTATAGGTCAAGTTGTTTCTTCAAGCTTGAATTTTTTGCATTGTTATTACCTTAATCATGATTCTAGAAAGTTATAGGAAGTTATGGGTAGTGGTCTAGAGGATTTCATGTAAAATTTGCATAGATCTTGCGAGCACATGCACAAAAAGGGGGAATTTAGGTCATAATTGCACGTAGGAAATCTTGTGAGTGTGGTTGGAGCCGCATAACTGCATAGATGAAGTGTTATGGGTGTGGTTATGGAGTTTCCCTAGTGAAAAAGGGTTCCATCTCAAGGATGGACCACTTGAGGTGGTTTCCAACCTCCTGAGTGGGCTATCGTTTGTAAGAGATCTCGCTTTGTGGTTGGATTGTAGAGACCACTTCCATAATTGGAATTTGGAGGTCAAGTCATGTCATAGTAGCACTGAGCCTCACATTTACCCTACGAGCTTATAAAGGTAGGTGAATGTTGGGAGGGGTGGTTACAAATCACATTTTGATTATTTATTGTATATGTAACATAGATCTCAAAATTGGATAACAAATAAATAACAATTGATTTTTTTGCACAATATTGGTGATAGGAAACTTTTCATAGCTTAGTAAATAATTTTTTATAGTTTGATTCCTCTTAGAACAAAATATTTTGTAGTCCTGTCATTTTCATGTATCAGATAGTTTAATTGATGGAAATGAAAAAAGTGACAATTTTCATTGCAAATAGTACAATAAACCATAGTTTCATCCATAGTTCTTACAATTGTAATTGGACTACTGCATTTCTCACATATAGTTTCAAAGGGATTCATTTATGTACTAGTTGTTAGTAGGAGTCCTTGGAGGTTCTATGAAATTGATGTAGAAAATAGAGACCTAACAACTTGAAATCAACATCTCTCTCTATCTCAATATATATATATATATATATATATATATATATATTACCATGCATACTCCACTTGTTGAATAAATTCATTTTTCTTAGACTTTCCACTTTCTTCTTTGATTTCAATGAATAAATGAACATGGATTCTGAAGTTTGTGAAACATTTTCATGTTTTTTTAACTATAGTTTTTATCAAAATGGGCCGAAAAATGTTTTCTTGCAAATGTTTTGGATTGGGAGATACATTGGAAGCAGTTTGTTGTGTACTTGAACGTATCACTTATGTAATATTGAAACAATACATTTAAATTGTATAAGAGGTAGACAATAAATTTCTATCATTGAGACATTGAAATGAATCTAAATTTACTATTTTCTTGTCTTGATCGACATTCCTCTCTTTAATTTCTATTACATATTTCATCCATTTCTATGATGTTGAAATTCCAATGGCATTGATTGTGCCAAATAGAAATGGATCATGACTACGGGATAGAGTTGCAATCCTCATATTTTGGGAAAACTAGTACTCTCCATAAAAAGGACAAAAGTTTTCTACAATGTTAGAGTTGTTTAGCAAAATAGTATTCTCACAATCACCAGTATGATATTTATGCTTTGGAATTATTCCAAAATTTCTAATAGAATCACAATACTGGTTTCCAAGCTCTTGTGGTTATCAATTGATGAAGAGGAATCTAGATTTTATTAGTGGTTATTAATAATTTATCATTATTAGATTTTATTAATACTTATAAAATAATTCAACTATTATTAGTAATATTTATTATGTATTAGGTATTATTAAATAGTTATTAAATAAATATTAATTAATTCTAATTAATAAAAAGAAGATCATAGGAATTATGAAATTATTTATTTATTTATTTATTTATTTCTAAAATTTAATCATAAATTAAATAAAATATTTATAAAAAATAAAAAAAAAAGTAATAATAATAATAGTATTATTATATTAGTAGATATTATCATTATATACAGATATCATTATTAGATATTTTTAATAGAATTTATTCAATATATGTAATTAATTAATAAATAAATTAATTTTAATTTAATCTAATTAAAATTAATTAATTAATTCCTAGAAATTGATGCTTAACGTCTCTTCTTATAATTTTCCTTTCTCTATAAATTTGACCCAATTCCTTCTTTCACTCCTTCATTCACTTGTCCTGAAGATGGATCCCTATTGGGATTCGAAACGTCGAAAAATATTCTCTTACATTGTGGAAAATCCAGATTTCTCTTCATCAGAATCACAATAATTTTTAATAAGTTTCTCCTCATGTTTTTCGATAAACAATGTTAGCACAAGCATTGTTATTATCATTCCTCCCTTTTTATCTGTCAAATCTACATGGAATATTAGTCTGGTCTTATCTGATTTATCCAAAAATGTTCTATATGTAATGTTAGGTCTCGATGATAATAGTGTATCCCCTTATTGTTATTGTTAGTATATATTGGCTTATTTTTATTGTTGTTCCCATGTAGTCCCCATATTGTCATTATTGTGCCCAATAGAAGCCTATTATTGTTATTTCTGTGCCCTTACATTGTTATTGTTATGTCGGTGATTATATTATGACCCATTGGACTCCTTGATATAGAAAGGAGGTTTTGTCATTTGCATCATCCAATAAATGTTCATTTATGTATTGTAAAGGAGGTTTCCCCCTCGAAGAGGGTGATTTTTAAGTCGTTTATCTATCTTTTCTTCTATTTTGTGATCTGGTTTCATAACATTTGGTATCATAGCTTTCGATTATAGTGTTTCGTTTCTACAAACAGGTCATCGTGGGATTTTCGCTATAATTTTTTTTCTATGAATTTGCAGTTGCTGAAAAAACCCATTTGAGCCAAAATTATGACGAACTTTGTGTAAAATTTTTAGATATTGGTTCTCTATATTATCAGAGATATGATCTGAGGAATTTAGGGTTTTTGAAGGCTCCACAATTTCATCTCAAAGAGGTGACCTTGGGAAAATCATCATAACTTTCCCTCTGAGCATCAAATTCGAATTCTGTATAAAGTGGTCGAAATTTAATGGAATGTAGTTTCTTCTCTCTATTTTAAAATTGAAAAATGAAACAGTGAGATGTGGCATGTTGTACAATTTCTCTCTACAAAACTAATCCATAATTAGGTCATTGTGGGACATTAGGTATAACTTTGTGTTGAAGAATCCAAAATAGGTATGACCTATGACATTGGAAAGATGACCCAGAGGCATAATATAGGTATGAATTTAAAGTATTTGGGATCCAAAATCACGAAGATACAAAAGGATCAATAGAAAGCTCCTAAAAAGAAAGAAAAATGTGTGTATCGTTTTTTAAATTGCCTAACGATTGTTTAAAAAATCATTTTGAAGTGATTCCAAAGGCATATTGAAGCATAAATATCACTATTTTGTTCTAAAATTCCTACCAAAAATAACTCCACACCGATTAAGTCCTCAGAAAATTCTACTATGATGCATGAAGGGGAATAAGTGCAGCATGATATATCAAAATGACGAGACCAAGTGCAACAAATGTGACTCTCACAAAAAGTAACCAATATTGAAATGGAAGCTAAAATAGATGGTTTTGAGAAAGGCATCGAAGCTAAGATGAATGGAATGGAAGCTAAGATGGATGATTTCAAGAATGGCATGGATGGTTTGAAGAATGATATAGAAGCTAAGATCGATGCTATAAAAGAAAAACTAAAAGAAGAAATGGAAGGTTTAAAGGAAGGTTTGACAAAATTGCTACAAGAAATGATTCCTAATGACGAAAAGATAGTAGAGGAAACTCATGATGAGAACAAAATAAACATTAATCGTTATTTCATAAACTCTAACGTTGGATTAAAGGTCCACCATATTCCAAAGATCGATATGAGGAAGTTTGATGACAAGGATCTGATAACATGGATACTACAGATGGAGCAATACTTTGATATCCATAATGGGAAACACATAAAAAAGGCAGATCAACATCACAACGAAAGGATTTTTGATGTAGGGGACTGGGTATTTTTACGGCTACAACCATAAAAATGAATGTACCTCAAGCAAGCTAAGAAGGTGATATGGATTTATGCAGTAATGCAATAAAATACAGATATATACATAAAAATAGAGATGCAATAGAAATAATGTTTCATTTCATTAATATCAAATAACATAAATATGCTTACAGATATAATGGAAATAAAATTGCTAGGGCGCTGGTAGCTTATCTCTGAGAAGAGATGAGGTGGCTACATGCCTCTGAACTATGTTACAATGAGGCTCGAAGGGCTATTTATTGTTGAGAAACAATGAAAAACCATAAACATCCAAAAACCTAACCGTAGGAGATGAAGCACAAAAAATATGGGCCACGTTTGGGCAAATTGGTGTTTCAAATTCCCAGGGCCATAACTTTGGCATCCTATCTCTGTTTCATGCACATGATACATCATTAGAAAGATAGATCCGAGGACTAAAAATTCTGATAGCGAATGTTGATTGTAGATTGAAATTATATTTTCCAACGACACGATGCCAAAAAAACGTCATTTAGGGCCTTAAAATGTCTCTATAAGTTCAGGACTCAAAAAAATGCTAAAAATAGTAAGTTGTGCCGGAATTGAAAAACTAAAAGAACTGATGGTGCGGGTACAAATGGAATAGGTGGGTGGCCACCAATATCCACGTGGCTCAAAACAGCTCTGAAAGTTCAGGAACAGACAACCTGCTAAAAATAGTAAGTTGTGTTGAAAGTGAAAAGCTACAAGAATTAATGGTGCTGGTCCAAATGGAATAGGCAGGTGGCCACCGATATCCACCTAGATCATTCCTCCCTCCTTAGGAAGCAATGGTTCCCATTGCGTTGAGATCATCCATGAGATGAGGAAAATTTTGTTGAATAAGGTATTAGATTTGTCGAAGATGTCATGGACCTGCGGGCGGACATGCTGGATGCGTTTAGTAATTTTGGTTTCTTTATCATCCTCAGATAGTACATGTGTGGATTTTGTCTGTGTAGTTGTATGAGGTATGGCAACTTCATGTGGTGGTGTGTCGGGGGTCACATCGATGGAGTGCTTGGCATGACAGTGTAGAGGAACCTCTGTGAGTGAGGAGAAAATGTCCTCATATTCCTCCATGACTTTGTCCATCTATTTCCACTATGTAGGGGAACCCTGTTTTGAGGTTGTGGCCACAATATTATTCTTTCCCGGTGACAGAGTAGTAAGGAAAACAATTTTTCCTGTTTGGGAAAAAATCTTACTGCATTGTTTTGTAGTAGTTAAAGAGATGACAGGAGGCAGTACTACCTCTGGTATCCTATACAAGTTATTTCCCAAAGTAATAATAACAACATGAGGCCTAGACTCATACACATCATGTCACTTCCATAAGTCTGGTTGGCCCAATAATACATTAGCTACATCAAGAGGGGCAACATCACACAATACCTCAGCCATGAATGGCTTGATACTGTACGGAAGGTGGCACTGTTGGTGGATGCGGAGATATCTCCCTGGGTAAAGCCATTATATTGTATACGGCTGCAAGTGTACTATGGTCGGTAGGCCGATCCGCTTTATGACCTCTGCTGAAATGAGGTTATTTTGGCTTCCGCTATCGACAAGGAACTGTAGTGGAGAACCCTTCACCCACATTTGTGAATGAAAGAGGTGCTCCCCCTCCTCTAGATCCTCGGGATCCTCCCTCTGGATCTTGGTGGTGGAAACAATGGCACTGGGATCCACATCAATGATCTTCTTCCCTTTTTGATTTCCTCTGTATGGTTCTGATTCAGGATCAAAACATGCATCTAATTCGGGTGCCTTTAGTTTGGCCACCAACAACTGCATGGCCAGACACTCGTTTGTGCTGTGAGTGGGGCTGTTATGAAATTCACACCACTTCCCCATGTCCTTCTTTGGAGTTGTCGTGTTGTTTTGAGTCACCCCACTTTGGCCTTGCCCCTTGTTCTGTGGTTTAGGGCACCTTTGCCTGGCTTCGTATTCGCGGATCCAAAGTCTTGCTTCTTCTTCTTAAATTGCTGCTCAATCTTGGCCACATAGCAATATGTCGTGCCAAGCGATGTAATGTTGAGGAGCTCCATTTACTCCTGCATGTGTCTATGTAAACAGCTGCGGTACTTGAGCACCAAATGTCTCTCTGAATCTTTAATACCCAACTTTGTGCGCAAGGTATGGAAAAAATTTCTTAGTTCGTGCACATCTTGATCCCTTTGTTGTCATAGCGTGGTCGATTGGATGTAATTATCCTCATAGCTTCCCATGGTGTAATATTATTCCTTGATGTCGTCCCAGAACAAATTACAAGTGGGTGCGGCCGAGAACAGAGAGGGTTTCACTTCGTTCTTTTTCTTAGAGTACGTTTCTCACCAGTCCTTGACATGAGGGGCATCTTTTAGGAGTGAAAAAATAATATTTTCTAGGTCGGAGAAATCATGGACTGAAAAATATGCTTCTAGAAAATTTAACCATCTATCGATGGCGCCTACATCTATCTAGCCTTAAAATACCGAAATGTAAAAGTTTACCTATACCTTGAAGGGAGTGGCACCTCGAGAGTGGTTGTTGGATGCAGATGCGCCATAGGTGGGCAGTCATTGAAGGATCTGAGCAAAGTTATCCATCATCGTGCTCCTTTGTTTCTCGAGGGCTTCCTCGAGGAATATTTTCATAGGATCTCCTGCTCCCTCGTCTTTCTTTTCTTCCGCCAAGACAAGTCATTGGGGTTTGTGAGGCTAATATTTCAAGGGTTCAACCAGATCAAGCCCTAACTCCTTATACCCTGACCGCATTGGGGACATGCAAAGAAAAAAATTGAAAGAGAAGACTGCTCTGATACCACATATCCAGATTTATGCAGGAACACAATAAAATACATAAATATACATAAACAAAAAGATGCAGTGGAAATAATGCTTTAGTTCATTAATATCAATTAATATAAATATGCTTACAAACATAATGGAAATAAAATAGCTAGGGCATTGGTAGCTTATCTCTGAGAAGAGATGTGGTGGTTACATGCCTCTGAACTGTGTTACAATGAGGCTCGAAGGCCTATTTATTGTTGGGAAATAGTGGAAAACCCTAAACATCCAAAAACATAACCGTAGCAGATGAAGCGCCAAAACTATGGGCCCCATTTTGGTAAATTGGTGTTTCAACTTCCTAAGGTCATAACGTTGGCATCATATCTCCATTTTATGCACATCACACATCGTTAGAAATATATATCTGAGGACTACAACTGATTGCCATGAATGTAGATTACAGAATTGAATAGTATTTTCCCACGGCGGGATGCCCAAAAAACGTCGTTTAAGGCCATAAAACGGCTCCAAAAGTTGAGGACCCAAAAAACTGCTAAGAATAGTAAGTTGTGCCGAAACTGAAAAACTGAAAGAACTAATGGCGTGGGTCAAAATAGAATATTTGGGTGGCCACCAATATCCATGTGGCTCAAAACAGGTTCGAAATTTTAGCAACCGACAACCTACTAAGAATAGTAAGTTGTGCTGAAAGTGAAAAGCTGCAAGAACTGATGGTGAAGGTGGAAATGGAATAGCTAGGTGGCCACCGATATTCAGCCGGATCATTCCTCCCTCCTTAGGCATAAATGGCACCCATTGTGTTGATATCCTCTATGAGATGAAGAAAATTCTATTGAATTGGGTCATATATTTGTCAAAGATGTCATGGACTTGCGAGTGGACATGCTGGATGTGTTTAGTAAATTTGGTTTCTTTATCAGCCTCATACAATACATGTGTGGATTTTTTCTATGTAGTGGTATAAGGAATGACAACATTAAGTGGGTGTGTGTTGGGTTTCAAACCAATTTATTTCTTGTCCTGATAGTGTAGAGGAACCTCTATGAGTGAGGAGAAAATGTCCTCCTATTCCTCCATGACTTTGTCCATCTGTTGCAGTCATGCAGGGGAGCCTTGTTTTGAGGTTGTGGCCACAATATTATTCTTTCCTTGTGAGCAAGTTGTAAGGAAAATAAATTTACCGATTTGGGAAACAATCCTATTGTGTTGTTTTGCAGTAGTCAAAGAGATGACAGGAGGCAGTACTACCTCTGGTATCCCGTACAAGTTATTTCCAAAATTAGTAGTAACAGCATGAGGCCTAGACTCATACAAAACATGTCACCTCCATAAGTATGGTTGGCCCAGTAATACATTAGCTACATCAAGAGGAACAACATCACACAATACCTCGTCTGTGAATGGCTTGATACTATACGGAAGGTGGCACTGTTGGTGGACGCAGAGATCTCTCCCAGGGTGAAGCCACCTGATTGTATATGACTGTGGGTGTGCTATGGTCAATAGGCCAAGCCACTTCACAACCTCTGCTGAAATGAGGTTCTTTTGGCTTCTGCTATTGAAAAGGAATTGCAATGGAGAACTCTTCACCCACATCTACAAATGGAAGAGGCGCCCCCCCTCCTCAGGATACTCGGGATCCTCCCTCTCGATCTTGGTGGTTGCAACAATGGCACTAGGATCCGCATCAAAGATATTCTTCCTTTTTTCATTGCCTCTGTCTGGTTTTGACTCGGGATCAAAACATGCATCTGATTCAGGTGCCTTTGGTTTGGCCACCAATGACTGTTTGGCACAACACTCATTTGTGCTATGAGTGGGGTTATTATGAAATTCACACCACTTCCTCATGTCATTATTTGGAGTTGTGATGTTGTCCTAATTTTCCCTGCTTTGGCCTTACCCCTTTTTTTTCGGTTCGGGGGTGCCTTTCCCTGGCTTCGTTTTGGTAGATCCAAAGTATGACTTCTTCTGCTTAAATTTTTGCTCGATATTCACAGCATAATGATATGCCATGCCAAGGGATGTAATTTCGAGGAAATCCTTTTCCTCCTGAATGTGTATGTGCATATAGTTGCAATAATTGAGCACCAAATGTCTCTCTGAATCTTTAATACCTAGCTTTGTGCATAGGGTATGGAACAAATTTTTCAATTCGTGCACATCTTGATCCCTTTGTTGCCACAATGTGGTCCATTGGATGTACATTTCCTCATAGCTCCCCACAGGGTAATATTGTTCATTGATGTCATCTCAAAACGAATTCCAAATGGGTGCAGCGGAGAACAGAGAGGATTCCCCCTCATATTTTTTCTCATAGTACGTTTCCCGCCAATCCTTGACATGGGACGCAGCTTTAAGGAGTGCAAAAATAATCTTTTCTCGGTCAGAGAAATCGTGGATTGAAAAATACCCTTCTAGAAAATTCAACCATCTATCGACAACATTTGCATATATCTGGCCTTCAAATACACAAATTTCAAAGTTTACATGTACCTTGAAGGGAGTGGCACTTCCAGAGTGGTTGTTGGATGCAGATGCGTTGTAGGTGGGTAGTCGTTGAAGGATATGAGAAAAGTATTCCATCATTGCGTTCCTTTGTTTCTTAAGGGCCTCCTTGAGCAATATTTTGATAGGATCTCCTACTCCCTCCTCTTTCCTTTTTTCCGCTATGGGAGGTCATTGGGATTTGCGAGGCTGATATTGCAAGGGTTCAACCAGATTCTTCCCTAACTCGCTATACCTTGACTGCGTTGGGGACATGCAAAGAAAAATAGAGAAAGAGAAGATTGTTGTGATACCACTGATTCGGAATGATGCAGGAATGTAATAAAATACAAAAATATACATAAACACAAAGATGTAGTAGAAATAATTCTTCATTTGATTAATATCAAATTACATAAATATGCTTACAAACATAATGGAAATAAAATAGCTACGACATTGGTATCTTATCTCTGAGAAGAGATGTGGTGGCTACATGCCTCTGAACTCTGTTACATTGGGGCTCAATGGCCTTTTTATTCTTTAGAAACAATGCAAAACCCTAAAAATCCAAAAACATAGCCGTAGGAGATGAAGCGCTAAAACTATGGGCCCCGTTTGGGTAAATTTGTGTTTCAACTTCGTGGGGTCGTAACTTTGGCATCCTATCTTTGTTTGACGCACATTATACATTGTTAAAAGAGCTATATGAGGGCTAGGACTTCTAAATGCAAATGTAGATTGCGGAACAGAATCATATTTTCCAGCGGCGCAATGCCCAGAAAATGTTGTTTAGGGCATTAAAACAGCTCAGGAAGTTCAAGACATGAAAATATGCTAAAAATAGTAAGTTGTGCTGAAACTGAAAAACTGAAAGAACTGATGGTGCGGGTCCAAATGGAATAGGTGGGTGGCCACCAATATCCACATGGCTCAAAATGGCTTCGAAAGTTCAGGAACAGATAACCTGCTAAAAATAGGAAGTTGTGCTAAAAGTGAAAAGCTACAAGAATTGGTTGTGTGGGTCCAAATGGAATAGGTGGGTGTCCACCAATATCCCCCTGGATTAGTCGTCCCTCCTTAGGAAGAAATAGTCCCCATTGCATTGAGATCCTCCAGGAGATGAGGCAAATTCTATTGAATTGGGTATTATATTTGTCAAAGATGTCATAGACCTACGGGTGGACATGTTGGATGCCTTTGGTAAATTTGGTTTCTTTATCAGCCTCAGAAAATACGTGTGTGTATTCTGTTTGTGTAGTTGTATGAGGTATGGCAACATCAGGCGGCAGTGTGTTGGGGGTAAAATCAATGGAGTGCTTGTCTTGAAGGTGTAGAGGAACCTCTGTGAGTGAGGAGAAAATGTCATCGTATTACTCCATGACATTATCCATTTGTTGCAACCGTGCAAGGGAGCCTTATTTTGAGGTTGTGACCACAATATTCTTCTTTCCCTATGATCGAGTTGTAAGGGAAATAAATTTCCTGGTTTGGGAAACAATCTTACTACATTGTTTTAGTTGGTTGAATAATACATCAGCTACAGTAAGAGGAAAAACATCACACAATACCTCATATGTGAATGGCTTGATACTATACAGAAGGTGGCTTTGTCGGTGGAGGCGAAGATCTCTGCCTCGGTGAATCCACCCAATTGTATACAATTGCAGGTGTACTATGGGGGATAGGCTGAGCCACTTCATGACCTCTGCTGGAATAAGGTTCTTTTGGCTTCCGTTATCGACAAGGAATTGCAGTGGAGAACCCTTCACCCATATCTGTGAATGGAAGAGGCACCACCCCTCCTCTGGATCCTCAGGATCCTCCCTCTGGATCTTGGTGGTGGCAACAATGGAACTAGGCATCAATGATATTCTTCCCTTTGTGATTTCCTCTGTCTAGTTCTGACTCAAGATCAAAACATGCATCTGATTCATGTGCCTTTAGTTCGGCCACCAAAGACCATTTGGCTCGAAACTCGTTTCTGCTGTGAGTGGGGTTGTTATGAAATTCACACCGCTTCCCTGTGTGATTATTTGGAGTTGTGGTGTTGTTCTAGATTTCCCCGCTTTGGCCTTGCCTCTTGTTTAGCGGTTCGGGGGCACCTTTCCCTGACTTCGGATTTGCGTATCCAAAGTCTCGCTTCTTCTACTTAAATTTTTGCTCAATCTTGGCAGCATAGCAATATGCCATGCCAAGCTATGTAATGTCGAGGAACTCCATTTCCTCCTAAATGTGTCTTTGCAAACAGTTGCAGTACTTGAGCACCAAATTTCTCTCTAAATCTTTAATACGCAACTTTGTGCATAGGGTATGGAACAAATTCATCAGTTCGTGCACATCTTGATCCCTTTTCTGCCACAGCGTGGTCCATTGGATTTACTTGTCTTCATAGCTCCCCACAGGGTAATATTGTTCCTTGATGCCCTCTCGAAATGAATTCCAAGTGGGTGGAGCCAAGAACAGAGAGGTGGGTAGTCATTGAAGGATCTGAGAAAAGTTATCCATCATTGCATTCCTTTGTTTCTAGAGGGCCTCCTCGAGCAATATTTTTATAGGATCTCTTGTTCCCTCATCTTTCTTTTCTTTTGCCATGGGAGGTTGATGAAGGGGCATTGGACACTAGCCAGCAATGTGAGAGAATTGTCCACATGTTGTGGCTAGAAGAGTTTGAAATTGTTCAAAGAAATGTAACAAAAAAGGTGGCAACACCTCAGCTGTCTGTTACACTTAGAGCAGATAGGATTAGTTGAATAACTGAAGAAGTTGAACAGTTTGATTTTTGTCAGTCTGTTTGCTTTCTGTTGATAGAATTTCCATAATATTATGTAATTAGGCCTTTTTATGCTAGGAATAAAAATGGTCCTCAGAGAGGAGCCGAACAGTCATGTAACAGTTATAAATTGTAACCCCTGATACAGTGGAAGGGGGGAATTTTACAGATAAGACTGAGTCGAAAGGTTTTTGCTCTCTGTCTTTAATACAAGTGTGAAATTTTTGACCTTTGTGTGTTATTGGTACTTTCCCAAAGGATTCATTCCTTTGACCTTGGGATTCTGAGCATAAGAGCGAAGAAGTCGGTTTCTATGTGAAATCTCCTACTCGCCCTCTGAATATATCGAAACCATGTTCTTGCTGTGTGAATTGAATGTCTAAATTCTGTGTGCAAGAGTTAATTTTGTCCATTTAGCATAGAAGAAGAAACTTTTTTTATACAAGGTTTATTGAACTCAGTCTAAGTGATAGAACCTTTGTCTATTGAAGCGACCTCAGTTACAGTGAATGCGTTGTTTGTTGTTGGTCAGGCGATATCAGTGAAGTCGTTTAAAGCATTAAGCAGGAAGGTTTCCTTTGTTGAAGACTGAAACATAGTTTTAACGAAGAAAAATCCATTTCGGTGTAATTCTAAGTTAAACACCGTTCAATTACCAGCTTTGCAAGTGAGCAGTTTTGGGAAGCGAAATCGACAGTATCACGCGACGTTTGGGGCTAGAAGCGGTTTCACAGAATAAAACCTGATCCAGTGAAATTGTGCCACGTCACAGAACCAATAGCACCCATATCGCGTAAATTTCATGTGTTAACCTTCGGCCCTAGAAAAAATGCGATATCTATCCGATTCGTTCGATCTGGAGGACAGAAGATCAAACGGTTTTCACAATTGAACTTGCATGGAGGTTAATTGAGGTATGGCCAACAATTTTGAGATATTTGTTTAAAAAAATGTTGGAGCCTCGGTTCATTACCTTTAATTCAATATATAATAAAATGTCGCGTTGTGAGAGCTAATGGGGTGAATGTTATAAACTCGAGGTTTGGTGTTTGTTTTAAAGGGTCGAACAATATATTCATAAGTATTTTATACTATGAGGGAACGTTAAATTCCATTCATAAGTGGAAGTATTATAGTTCCAAAGGAGTTGAGTCGGGTTATTTACCTCTAATGAAATATTCCAAAAAAGGGTTCAAGTTATAGTTAAACGCTTTCAAGGGGAGATATAGTTTCGGGTATTTTATTTAAAATCCCAAAGGTCTTATTATTTCGGTGTTTATATAAGATCTGACTAATGTATTCATTAATCAATTTCCATGAAGTTGATAAATTAATTTGAAAGAAGAAATTAAAGTAGAGTTCCTTGGTTTGAGTAGAACCCATGGTGAATGAAATTACTGAAAGAACAGAGTACAACTCTCCTTAGTGCCTGCACCCTATTTTGCTATCATTTGTTGTATAAGAGCATATTTTAAGACATTTTGTAGAGACTGAACTGACTTCCAAAGCCAGAAGAAGAATTCCAGCATGGTTTTCCTAGTTTCCAGAGGTGGTACTAGTAGAAGAAGAGGCAGGCCAATTTCCAATGCAAAAATATTGGAGACCTTGCAGCAGTTCCAAGCCAGACTGGAAGCAATGGAATTAGGACACCTAAGAGATCCTGAGGATGTCAGTGAACCTGAAACTGAAGAAGAGGTAGAAGAGAATGTTGAGATTCCTCCTGAGACGAGACTCCTTAAATCTATTTTGGGGTCTACATTCAAGCCTAGACTTGAAGTGTCAAGCTTTGCAGGAGGATTGAATCCAGAAGAATTGATAGACTGGATCAATGATATGAACAAGTGATTTTATTATGAAGAGAAGGGTGAAGACAAAAGAGTGAAATTTGTAGTGACAAATTTAAAGGGACATGCAACAATTTGGTGGGATGGAGTGCAAGCAGAGAGAAGGAGAGCTGGTAAAAAAGCAATCAAAAGTTGGACCAGAATGGTGGCAACGCTAAGAGGTAAGTTCTTGCCTAGTGATTATCGGCTTATATTGTTTATAAAAATGCAAAATCTTAGACAGAGATTGATGATAGTGAAAGAATACACAAAGGAGTTTTATAAAGTAAGTATAAGAGCTGGACAAATCCAAGACACAGCAGAGAAGGTTGCCAGGTATGTGAATGGTCTCAAGTTGGAGATCCAATATGAGATAGGTATTTTTTCTCCCAAGACAGTAGAAGAGGCTTATCAAGTGGCCTTGAAAGCTGAAGAAAAACTCTTGAGAAAGCAGTCTGCCAAAGGAAGAGGTACTTTCTGAGGAAAGGGAAGTTAAGGTGGTAGAGGAAGGTCTACAGCACCAAGAGATGGAGCTAGCAGCAGCTCACGTCAGAATGCATCCACAGAAGGTGATGCAAGGCGTAGAAGGAGTTCCTATAGAGGAAGAGGAGGTAGAAACAGAGGAAGAGAAGTGAGGTGTTATAGATGTCACCAATTGGGACATAAACACTATGAATGCCAAGAGAATATGGGTACCAATCAGAGAAATGCAATGGTTGCCCAGATTGGAGAAGAATTAGCAAGGCTGCATGAAACAGAAGAAGAAATTCTTCCAGAGAGAGGAGAATCTTTGGTGGTCAATTAGGTTTTGTTGAAGCAAACAAAGGAAGCTACTGAACCAACACAGAGGAATATTTTGTTGAGGAGTGTGTGCAAAGTTCAAGGTAAATGCTGTCAATTGGTCATTGATAGTGGAAGCACAGACAATTTGGTATCTACAGAGGTGATAAAGAAACTAAAATTGAAGACAAGGGAACATCCAACACCCTACAAGGTGTCATGGCTTCATAAAGGACACCAACTGATTGTGAAAGAGCAGTGTGAGATAGAGTTGCAGATGGGAAACTACAAGGACAAGGTTATGTGTAATGTGATGCCTATGGATGTGTGTCAGATACTGCTGGGTAGACCTTGGCAGTATGACAGAGAAATAGTACACGATGGTAAGAAGAACAATTACAAGTTATTTAAGGATGGAGTGCATCACACATTGATACCTATGGAGGAAGGAGAACCATCAAGAAGAAAGGTTGATCCAAAGACTTTATTGCTGAGTGGGAAAGAGTACTTACAACAGATTGAAGAGGAAGAGGTAAATTTTTCTTTAGTTTGCAAACCTAAAGTAGTGCTTACTTCTACAAAAATTTCTGATTTTCCAATTGAAATCTAAGATGCTGGATAATTATTGTGATATTGCTGTGGATGATTTACCTGATGAATTTCCACCTATAATAAAAATCAGCCATCAAATAGATTTGATTCCAGGATCAAATCTGCCAAACAAAGCATCCTACAGAATGACTCCCACAAAGAATGAAGAAATCAGAAAGCAAGTGCAGGAATTGATTGACAAGGGTCTGATCAGAGAAATATTGAGTCAGTGTGCAGTACCTGCAGTGTTGAGCCCAAAGAAATATGAAGGTTGGAGAATGTGCACTGATTCAAGAGTAATCAACAATATAACAATCAGGTATAGATTCCCTTTGCCTAGAATTGAAGATTTAATGGACTGTTTGAGTGGAGCAAAGTATTTTTCAAAATTAGATTTGAAAAGTGGATATCATCAGATTAGGATAAAGGAGGGTGATGAATGGAAACCAACCTTTAAAACAAATGAAGGACTGTATGAGTGGTTGGTAATGCCCTTTGATTTATCAAATGCACCTAGTACTTCTATGAGGCTCATGAATGAAGTGTTAAAGTAATTTATTGGTAAACTTGTAATAGTATATCTGGATGACATATTAGTTTTCAACAAAACAAAGGAAGAACATTTAAGGCATCTTAATTATGTCTTGAAGAGGTTACATCAGGAGAAGTTGTTGATAAATTTAAAGAAGTGTTCGTTCATGAAAGAAGAATTGGTATATTTGGGTTTTGTTGTTTCTGCTGAAGGACTAAAGATGGATCCAGAAAAGGTCAAGGCAATTGTGGAGTGGCCTTCACCAAAAATTGTTTTTGAGGTAAGAATTTTCCATGGACTTGCTAGTTTTTACAGAAAATTCATAAGGAATTTCAACAAGATTAATGCACCTATCATTGATACTATAAAGAAGGACAAACAACCATTCAAATGGACTGCTAAAGCTGAAAAGAACTTTCAGCTTCTTAAACAAAAGATAACTGAAAAGCCTGTTCTAATATTGCCTAATTTTAACAAGCCATTTCAAGTGAAGTGTGTTGCCAGTGGAGAAACTATTGGAGCTGTGTTGAGTCAAGATGATAGGCCTATAGCAGTGAGAGGCTGAATGAGACAAGAAGAAAGTAGTCTTCTTATTAAAAAGAATTTTATGCAATTATGCAGGCATTGAAGAAGTGGAGGCATCATTTAATGTCTAAAGAATTTTCGTTATACTCAGATAATCATGCTTTACAATATATTATGTGGCAGCCTAAATTGAATCATAAACATGCCAAATGGATTGAATATCTCTAGAGTTTTAATTTTTTTTTGAAGCATATAAGTGGCCAAGCAAATAAAGTAGGTGATGCTTTGAGTAGGAGAAACATGCTTATTCAAGAAAACCAATTTGAAGTGGTAGGATTTGATTTTCTTAAGGAACTTTACAAGATAGATTCAGATTTCAAAGAAGCATTTGAAGCATGCTGTAACCCTGTTTTGACAGATAGGAGTCAGTGGTTGGATTATTTGTTGCAAGAGGGCTTATTGTTTAGAAGAAATCAATTGTGTGTACCAAATTGTTCTATGAGGGAGAATTTAATCAAAGAGAAGAATAGTGGTGGACTTGTTGGACATTTTGGTGCTGATAAAACTTATGAGCAGCTGAGTCATTTTTATTATTAGCCAAAGATGAGAACTGAAGTGGAAAAATTTGTGAAGAATTGAAAACTTTGTCAATATGCAAACGGGAGAAGCCAGAATGTAGGCTTGTACATTCCATTGCCTATTCCAGACAAGCCTTGGGATATGGTAAGCATGGATTTTTTTTTTAGGATTACCCAAGACACAGAGAGGAAATGATGCAATCTTTGTTGTAGTTGATATATTTTCCAAGATGGCACATTTTATTCCATTTTATAAAACCAGTGATGCCACTCATGTTGCTAATCTGTTTTTCAAAGAAGTTGTTAGATTGCATGGGTTGCCTAAGAGTATTGTTTCTGATAGAGATACCAGATTTTTTGGCCATTTTTGGAGGACATTGTGGAGGAAACTTGGCACTAAACTGAGTTTCAGCTTAGCTTATCATCCTCAGACTGATGGAAAAACTGAGGTAGTAAATAGAAGTCTAGGAAATCTTTTAAGAAGCCTTGCAGGAGAACATCCCAAGCAGTGGGATCATATTTTCCCCACGCAGAGTATCCATACAATGATTCACCAAATAGAAGTACAGGATAGAGCCCATTCCATATTGTTTATGGAATACACCCTAGAGGAATATCTGAACTGAGGAACTTGGGAAAAGCGAGGAGTGTTGATGGAGAATAATTTGCTTCAGAGATCCAAGCAATACATGAGCAAGTAAAACAACAACTACAAGGCAACAACGTCAAGTACAAAGGCAGGGCATATATGAGCAAAAGAGAAGTTAGTTTTGAAGTTGAAGATTTGGTTTTGGCACACTTGAGGAAGGAAAGATTCCCAAAGAAGTAGTATAAAAAATTAAAGTTCAAGAAGATAGGACCATGAAAGATATTGAGGAATTTTTCTGCTAATGCTTATCAAATTGAATTGCCTCCTGATTTTGGGATATCTCCCATATTTAATGTTGCAGATTTTTATAGGTATGAAGATGATGGCACAGATGAAGGACCAACAGATAGAGAGCAGATTGAGTGGGTGAAGCAGTTTCCTACAGCACGACCATTACAGCTAGAGAAGATCTTGGACAAAAAGGTGTTTAAAAGAACCAGAGGACAAGAATATTTCCAGTATTTGATCAAATGGAAGGACCAACCAGATGAAGATGCTACCTGGATGACAGAAGTTATGTTGCAGAAGATAGGTAGTTCTATGAAAGAGATCATGGATAGGAGTCCATTAAGAAAATTTCCCTCAAGAGTCTGATGCAGGGGCATTGGACACTAGCGAGCAATGTGAGAGAATTGTCCACATGTTGTGGCTAGAAGAGTTCAAAATTGTTCAAAGAAATGTAACAACAAAGGTGGAAACACCTCATCTATCTCTTGCACTTAGAGAATATAGGATTAGTTGAATAAATAAAGAAGTTGAAAAATTTGATTCCTGTCAGTCTGTTTGCTTTCTATTGATATAATTTCAGTAATATTATGTAATTAGGCCTTTTTCTGTTAAGAATAAAAACAGTCCTCAAAGAGGAGCCGAATAGTCATGTAACAATTATAAATTGTAACCCCTGATACAGTGGAAGGGGGGAATTTTACAGAGAAGACTGAGTCAAGAGGTTTTTTCTCTCTGTGTTTAATAAAAGTGTGAAATTGTTTACCTCTATTGTTATTGGTACTTTCCCGAAGGATTCATTCCTTCGACCTTGGGATTCTGAGCATAAGAGCGAAGAAGTCAGTTTTTGTGTGAGATCTCCTATTCACCCTATGAATATATCAAAACCATGTTCTTGGTGTGTGAATTGAATGTCTGAATTCTGTGTGCAAGATTCAATTATGTCCATTTAGCATAACAGAAGAAACTTTGTTTATACAAGGTGTATTGAACTTAGTCTAATCGATAGAACCTCTGTCTATTGAAGCGACCTCAATTAGAGTGAATGCGTTGTTTGTTGTTGGTCGGGCGATATCAGTGAAGTCGTTCAAACCATTAAGCGAGAATGTTTTCTTTGTTAAAGACCGAAACACAGTGTTAACGAAGAAAAAGCCATTTCGACGGAATTCTAAGTTAAACACTCTTCAATTACCAACTTTGCGAATGAGCGGTTTTGGGAAGAGAAACTGGCAGTGTCACGCGGTGTTTGGGGCTTGAAGCGGTTTCACAAAATAAAACCCGATCCAATGAAATCGTGCCATGTCACAGAACCAATACCACCCATATCGTGTAAATTTCATGTGTTAACCTTCGGCCCTAGAAAAAACGCAATATCTACCCAGTTCATTCGATCTGGAGGATGGAAGATCAAACAGTTTTCGCAATTGAACTTGCGCGGAGGTTAAAAGAGGTATGGCTGGTGCTTTTGAGATATTTGTTTAAAAAAAGGTTGGAGCGGCGGTTCATTACCTTTAATTCAATATATAATAAAATGCTGCGTTGTGAGAGCTAATGGGGTTAATGTTATAAGCCTGAGCTTTGGTGTTTGTTTTAAAGGGTCGAACAATATATTCATAAGTATTTTATACTATGAGGGAAAGTTAAATTCCATTCATAAGTAGAAGTATTATAGTTCCAAAGGAGTTGAGTCGGGTTATTTACCTCTAATGAAATATTCCAAAAAAGGGTTCAAGTTATAGTTAAACGCTTTCAAAGGGAGATAGAGTTTTGGGTATTTTATTTAAAATACCAAAGGTCTTATTATTCGGGTGTTTATATAAGATTTGACTAATCTATTCATTAATCAATTTCCATGAAATTGATAAATGAATTTGAAAGAAGAAATTAAGGTAGAATTCCTTGGTTTGAGTAGAACCCATGGTGAATGAAATTACTGAAAGAACAGAGTACAAATCTCCTTAGAGCCTACACCCTATCTTTCTATCAGAGGTCATCGGGGTTTGTGAGGCTGATCTTGCAAGGGTTCAACCTGATCAAGCCCTAACTCCTTATACCCTCACTGCGTTGGGGACATGTAAAGAAAATGAAAGAGAAGACCGCTTTGATACCATTGATCTAGATTTACGCAGGAACGTAATAAAATACAGAAATATACATAAACACAGGGACGAAGTGGAAATAACACTTCATTTCATTAATATCAAATAACAGAATTATGCTTACAGACATAATGGAAATAAAATAGCTAGGGTGCTGGTAGCTTATCTCTGAGAAGAGATGTGGTGGCTACATGCCTTTGAAGTGTGTTACAATGAGGCTTGAAGGCCTATTTATCATTGAGAAACAATGAAAAACACTAAACATCCAAAAACCTAACTATAGGATATGAAGCGCCAAAATTATGGGCCTCGTTTGGGTAAATTGGTGTTTCAACTTATCGGGGTCGTAACTTTGGCATCTTATCTTTATTTGACGCACATGATACATCGTTAGAAATATCTATCCGAGGACTACAAATTCTTAATGCAAATTTAGATTGTGAAATGGAAGCATATTAGCCAGCGGCGTGACGCCAAAAAAATGTCGTTTAGGGCCTTAAAACGGCTCTAAAATTTCAGGACTCGAAAAGATGCTAAAAATAGTAAGTTGTGCTGAAACTGAAAAACTGAAAGAACTTATGGTGTGGGTACAAATGGAATAGGTGGGTGGCCACCAGTATCCACATGGCTCAAAATGGCTCTGAAAGTTTAGGAGCCAAAAACCTGCTAAAAATAGTAAGTTGTGCTGAAAGTGAAAAGCTGCAAGAATTAATGGTGCAGGTCCAAATGGAATAGGTGGGTGGCCATCGATATCCACCTGGATGAGAAGGATAATAAATTATTTCCAAAGTACCATGGTCGTTAAAAGTTTTTGCAAAATATTGGTACTATGGAATATAGATTGGAGGTGCATGCATCTTCCCAAGTGCACCCAATTTTCCATGTTTTATGCTTAAAGAATGTTATATGTGACAAAATTGAAGTTCAAACATTATTTCCAGAACATGATGAGGAAGGAAAAATCAGATTGGAACCTGAAGCAGTCACGGAAAAAATAACTCGAAAACTATGAAATTGATCAATTTTAGGGTATCTCAGCAAGTGGAAGAATTTACCCGCTTAAGATTCCACATGGGAGGGTAATAATTTTATATAGAAGCATATAGAAATAATCAAGCATTGAGGACAACATTTGTTTGAAGGAGAGGAGCATGTTAGGCCCCTATAATACTAGTGTATCCCCTTATTGTTATTGTTATGCCTTGTAGTCCCCATTTTGTTATTATTGTGCCCCATAGAATCCCATTATTATAATTGTTTTTCCCTTACATTGTTATTTTTATGTCTACTAGGATTGTATTGTGACCCATTGGACTCCTATATATATAAAGAAGGTCTTTTCATTTGTATCATCCAATAATTTTTCAATTATGTAATGTAAAGGAGGTCACCCCTTCAAAGAGGCTGATTTCTAAGTCTTTGATCTATCTTTTCTTCTATTTTGTGAGTTGGCTTCATAACATGTAACAAGAAAAAAACCATGGAAAATGCTTCACACTATGTTGTTACTGGTATCTTTGATTAATAATGGCATAGAAACGATATTTTTCTGCCTAGTGATGAGCATTCAATCGAAATTAATTCAAGAAAAGAATAAGAAATCAAATATAAAATTAGCTAAACTTGGACATAACTACCTTTCTTTCTCTATTTCTTGTATTTTTTATGCACCTTTAGTCATGTTTCCTATGATATTTTCTTCTGTAATTTTTCTCATTTTCATCTCTACTTCTTCGTCCATGTCCATCGCCACATCATTGCCAATATTTTTATTTGAATCTAATTGAGAATCTAATAGTTTTTTAGAGTTCAAAAATAATGCACTAAAAACATTGCTTAAAATGACATTATAATTGATATTAGGTAACAATTGGGTTATGAAGACAAAACCATATATTGCAAAGTCATTTCTAACATATATTGTAATATCAGGTTCATATTTACCATATAATGACTATTTTCTATGCATATAGGTAAAATACCAAATATATTTTAGTTTCGACAAATTTTGATTTATAGTTCCTTGTTACATATATTAAATTAAAAAATGAAAAATGTACAATTTCACAAATGTTTTATGGAGATTTTCATAATACATTTTCCATTATAGTTATGCTCCTGAATCTGAATGTCTTAAGTGTTATATGTTTCTTGAAAATTGGAAATGGTACGCTTTTATATAACAAAAATAACAAAACATCATAGAGTTCTATAATGTAACAAGGGACTTTGGAAGCGATGTGAGTGTTATAGTCCATGGTGTGGGATGGACTAATAATAAAACGACGTTAAATTGAATACAAATCAACCTTTTAGAAAATTTATCACAATGTTTAACAATATATATTCTATTTTTGTTCATCTTCACTGCTCCAAAGATATGAATTAGCTAAAATATATAGAAATAATTAAAAAAAAAGGTTTTAAAGTCATAGTACTCAAAAAATTCAAACCTGATTGCTACACATTGGTAAATGTTTTAAGCACTCGTATATTATCCACTTTTTGAGATGAATACCTCATTGCTACAGGGTCTTAACATATATTGTATAAACACTTTAACACTCACATATGGAAGGAAGGACACACCACTTACCTACCAAAAATGCTACATATTTTGCATCTGCATTCAAAATGATCTTCGAGAGAAAATCCCTCACGTAATGCAACTACTAGAACAACCATTGTACATCCTACAGAGTAAATATTTTGTAACCATCTCCTCAGAAAAGTAATCGAACATGCAATGACAACATGTATGCTAAAAATTGCATGATAATTGTTTGGATGATGCACCTACGGACATAATAAATCGAACTAGTGGTTAAAATTTCCATATTACATTTTAAAATTTCAAGGTATGTATTTGGTACTAAGTAGTGATCATATGTTATCCACGATATCTTATTTTGAATACGTTACCAATGCACTTGCGCACAAAATAAATAGAATTAGTAGTTAGAAAAGATGTTATGTACTAGTAGTAGTAGTAGTAGTAGTAGTAGTAGTAACATGGTATACATGTAAACTAAACTATTGATGCCCCAAAGTTTAACAAACAAAAATTGCTAATTATTAATTGATTATTATTTACTCTTATGCACAACAAATGTGTGTCAAATAAGTGTGTAGAGGGGGAATATATACAAACGTACGGACATTAATTATTAATTAATTAATATATAGTATGTGGGAATGTATCCAAAGGTATGAAACATTTCCAAATAATGTTTTGGTCCTTGCTTCAGACACCCATTTTCTTGGACAACGCTTATTCATCCCATGAATTTTAATAACCCAAAACCGCTAATTAATTGTTGATCAATATATGGAAGGGGTGTGTGGTAAAAATGTGCATATGAGGAATGTATGCGGAGATACAAAAATTATTAATGAAATTTTCTATTCCTTGTTCTATTTAATTGAAAAATGTGAAATAGCAAATGTACTTAATATTCAGCAAACTCAAATAAAATGACACAGTGTGGACATTGTAGTGGAGACGATGTGCGAAAATCTACACAAAGGTACGAAACATTGCTGAAGAACGTTTTCGATCCATGCTTCACACACCCGTTCTCCCGCACAACACTCCTTCCTCACACACATTAATAAGTCAAAATCACTAATTAATTGATGAATATGTAATGTTATATGAGAGAGAGGTGTGCGGTAGAAGTATCTAGAGAGGGGGGGGGCGCTTTCTGTTCCTTGTTCCGGTGACCCATTATCCGACACAACATTTATTCCTCAGACAAAAGTATGTAGAGAGGGGAGGGGAGGGGGGGGGGGGGGTTCTGTTCCTTGTTTCGGTCACCCATTCTCCGACACAACATTTCTTACTCAGACACATTACACATACACTAAATTTAATATTCGATGATAACTATTTAATTGTCAAATGTCAAATCACAAATGCACTTAATATTCGATAAGCTCAAATAAGACGGGCCCATGTCGATAAACTGGTGGGAATAGTTAATCATCCACCCTTATTTTGTGCCCTATAAACATGTTACTAAAACTTTTCATGCCCAAAAGTTTATTAACACAAAACCACTAATTAATAGATTAATATGTATTGTGCAGAGATGTATGCGTAAATACTAAACATTGTAGAAGAAAGTATTATTGAGAACAAGATTCATTGTTTCTACTTTGATATAGCTCCTTCACATCTCGATATTAAATGAAACATGATTTTTTAATCAATAGTATTGTGTGAGAGGGATATATGCGGAAGAAGTATGGAGAGGTATGGAACATTCACGGAACTTTTTAATGTTCGTTACTCTGCACAACACTTCTTCCTCACACACATTAAAAAGTTAATTCAATTACAAGATACAAAAAAATATAGTCATTTTTTTCATGTAGTTTCGATATAATGTACATAAATTTAAACCAACCTAGATCCATCTTAACTCCGGATCTAACGAGATCCTAGAGGGATCCCATCTCTTTTCTTTCTAAAAGAGATTTGCATCTCAAGAAATTGGATCTTTATAGATGTTTGATAGATCCAAAATTAAGATAGATCAAGGCTACTTTAATTAATAATATTTGATAATTATAATTATTAATTTCTTTTAATTTCTTTTATTTTTTATTTTATATAATTTGATCTAATTAAAATATTTTTATTAATAACTAAAATTATTAATTTTATTTTTATATTTTATTAATTCTTTTAATTTATTTTTTATTTTCTTTTTATTGTTATGTAATTTTATTCAATAAAAAATTTACATAACATAACTTTATAACTCTTCGATACTAAGACAATTATACATCACCTTACAACTCTTCCATTCTGGGCAATCATAAACCATTTTTCATTTTACTACTAACTTACATTTAAAACTTGGTTCATTTGTGTGATCTTTCTTAGATTTCCTTACTCATTGATAATTTCTTCATTTTAGTACTAGGATCAAAATATTATTTAACATAATACAAATTTGGTCAATCAAATCAAATTAATTAACATATTTTTTCAAATTATCATTTATAAAATTAATCTTAATAAAATCACAATTTTCCTTTTGACTAAAAAACCCTAACCAAGTTTTAACTCGGAGTGAGGATGGCGAGCTCCGTTTGATTACCCCGTATTCCATGTTGACCAACGTTAGGAGGAATGCGTGGTCCAAGGTGAAAGCGTAAAGAGGATGTCGGGCCCGCCATAGTAACTCGAGACCATTTTTTTCCTCTTAAATCAAAGTATTGAAAAGCAGCTCATTACGTACGTGCCTATGGAATAGGCGAGTCTTCGCAATGGTGAGCATTTGACGCTGTGGGATGTTTTTTCAATATTGTAAATTTTATGATTTGAAATATTTTAATAAAAAACGTATGTTTTATTAGTTCAAGTGAAATTACAACTAAAAATAAATTTTAAATAATAAAAATTCGAAAAACTTCTTATTTGATTTTTAACAAATATTTTTCCAAATTTTATTATTTAAATCAACTCACGTGTATTATTCAAAAATATATTCTATTTTTTTATGATATATTAAAAAAATAAAACTAATTTTTCATTTATTAATTTATAAATAAATTTATATTTTATTTATTTATTTTTAATTTTTATTTTATTTTAAAATACATCGAAAAAACAAAAAAATTATTATGTAAATTTTGTATTACTTCTATTTATTTATAAATTTATTAAAACAAAATATTAAAAAATAATATATACTTTTATTAAATCAAAACATTAAAATATAATATACTCTTTTATTAAAACCAAATATTTAAAAATTATATATCACTTAACTAGAATTTGAAAATACAAACTTTTAGCTGATTCCTTTATTTTTATATTATTACACCATTTTCAAAATACTAAATTCAATTTTTTTAAGAAGTGATTATATAAGTGCAAATAAGTAATTATTTTTAATTGTTCGGTTCAATTCCTTTTCCCCACCAAGGTGATGTATCTAGCCATATTGATAAAAATAGAGTTAAAAAAAAGATTAAAAAATGAAAGGTACTACCAAACTTTAAAAAAAAAATCATTTTAAATAAAATTACAATTCTATTTCATAAAATAAAATGTAAACTTGATATACTTATTTTTATGAAAATTATTATAATAAAGGTTAAGAAAACAAACTTTAATAACTTTATGTTTTTGTGGTTTTTTTCATTAATATAATAATAGAATTTCAAAATGTATTTTAAATATATGAATAGATTAAAATTATGTTTTTTTTTTTTTTTTAATGATAAGAGATTGTAGACATCTACAATTTCATACCAACAATTTTTTATTAAATTTGAAAATTTGTTATGAAAAGTGTAAAAATGTATGATGTTTAAATTTTTTTCTTTACAAAATGAGCTAAAATTTTGCAAAGTTAAATTTTATATAAAATTTATAAAAAAATTAACTATAAAGCTCAATTTATTCACTTATTAAGTGTTGAAAGCTGAATATGATAGAGATGTTGTACTATAATTTTTAAGGCTTTGACTAAGTCAAATTACGAAAAAAAAAAAATAAATTTAAAAAATTAAATTAAATAAAGAGAGTAATGTGATGTAAGCATTTTAACTTGGTCAAAATACAATTAAAAAATAAAAATAACCCTATAAAAATAAAATAAAATAAAAATAAAAATGTTCCATGGTATTGACCGATGGTATAAAAATAAAAATAAAAATAAAAATGTTCCATGGCATTTTAATCAAAATATATAAATATTCAAACTTATCTACAAAAATATTCATTTTCATTAATAAAATAAAGTTAAGTGGAATATATTTATTTAGAAAAATTTTAGAAGATAATCTTTAAATTAATTGTCTAGGAAGTGAAGCTCAATAGATTATCCTGATGATGAACTACAGTTGGTAGTTCGAAACGCGTTGATTCCAAAATATCTTATGTGATTTCCTGGAAGATTTATAATTAAAATGAGAATATTGTGTAAACTAAAATATCCAAAATTCACAACTAAGAAATCCAAATTTCAAAACTAAGAGATCCTAAATTCACTACCAACCAACTAATTACAGAGAAAAAAACAAGGCATGGGCCTCAAAAATATGGTGGGTAGCATGCTAGTCTCTAACTCAAAAGTATAGTGAGTTGCATGCTAGTCTTTGACCCAATTGCTAATTCCTTTCATTAATATTAAAAAAAACAAAAACAAAACTCTAAAAATAAAATTCATTATCAAATTTTTTATTTAAACAAAAACAAAAAGTTTACCTAATTTTAATAATTATAATATAAAAATAATGGTATGTATCAATTACTTTTTTTTTCCTTTTTTTTTTTCTTTTTATTATTTCAGAAAGTATTAAATATATAAAATGAATAAATAAATAATATAACAACTATTAAATAACTTTTAATTATGTTTCTTACCAGAGTCAAACTAGCCATTATTTTATAACTACTAATTGGAGCTCCCTTTATCTACTTAAATGGGTTCTTTGATTAGATTTCTCATCTTATCCTCACAATGAACCACAATGGCTTCAATTTGCTTTGATGTGATTTTATATACATGATTATTTGTTTTATGTTATTTATAATATATATCGTTGTTAATAATAAATATTTTTTTTGTTATAAATAATGTTATTTTTTGTTATATTCTAAGAGTTAGTTAACCCTTCTCATCATCTATTTAAGTTTCATGTAATGGTTTTTCCTATTTGAGTTAACCAAATAACTACAGAGAGAAAAACAAGTCATGGACCTAAAAAAATATGGTACGTAGCATACGAGTTGACAAAAAAGTATGATGGGTTGCATGCGAGTTGACAGAAAAGTATGGTGGATTGCATCTAGTGTCTGGCCCAATTGTATTTTGATTAAAGAAAAAAGATTAAAAAAAAATGCTTTAAAAATAAAATTCATTATCAAAATTTATATTAATAAAAATAAATAACAAAAAGTTTACATAATTATAAAAAAAAATTAACAGAAATTTAATAGTTAATAGTTATCATTTAAAAAAAAAATTCTATAAACAGTTATCTCCTATATCTTTTATTTAACTGAAATATGAAAATAATAACACCGTAGATGCAGGAATTCATCGAAACCATTGAACCATACCTTATTTTAGGGTCAAATTTCGATTCATTTGGGCAACGGAGACGCTGCTTAAATTGAGGGGCAGTGTCCTTTTTTTTTGCAGCGCAGGCAATCTAAGGGATTTGAGGGCCGAGACCAGGTCCATTCGAAAGACAATTTCGTGGGTTCAATTTGATGTATAAAATGAACCCGGTCAGTGATTTTAATCAGCCGCCTGGCAATGGTGCCCAGAAAAAATATGATGATATCACGATCTTTGTCAGAGTTTGTACTATTGTGACTTTTCTGGTGATTTTGCTGCACGTCTATGCTAGATTTATAAGATGGAGACGACAGAGATCATCTTTGATGCATCATCAGCTTTATTTTACAGGATAAGAACCTGCAACGCTGCGGAACGTGGGCTTGGATTCTGCGATATTAGAGACGCCGCCCATTTTTGTGTATCCGTCATCGCAGATTTCCAGGGATGGGTTGCAGTGTGCAGTCTGCCTGTACGAGTGGGAGGAAAATGAGAAAGTCCGGCTTTTGCCCAATTGCGGGATAGTTTCCATGTTGACTGTATCGACATGTGGTTTTTTTGGCATTCCACTTGTACCTTTTGCAGAACACATCTATTTTTAGAGGAATCCTCTAGAATAGAGCAGGTTTCAGCTACAATTCCGACAGGGATCCATCCTAATCTGAATTCGGAGCAAGGACAAACTGCAAGCTATGAAGAGGAATATGATCTGCAATATAGCCCACCAAATGCATTATCTTGGTGTGGGCAGGAGTAGATGAATGCAGATATGGATGAGGGAACCTCGGGTGGAATGCCTCATATTGGGATTGATATACCCAAAAAGTCCGATGTCTCCTTGTCACCTGGTGAATGCCACATGCCAAATGATTCGCAGTCATCTCCGGTGTTTGACGTGCGTTCGCTTATGAACAATTTTACCGGAGACAGGGAGAGGAAGATATTCCCATCAGATCATCTTGGTGAACGCGATCTCGAACATGATGGCGCAGCGCAGGGCCAGGGCAACCATATTTTGTGGAGATCATACACATATGTTATCGATGGTACACTATATGGTCTAATTGTGATGTGCCTTTCTTTCGTTCCTTCTTTTTTATGGTATGTTAAATTAATGTGTCACAAAAGAAATAGAAATTGTGATGTACCGTTCTGTCGTTCCTTTTTATGGTATGTCTCAGTAAAATGTGTCACAAAAGCGATACAAATTGTGATATGCAGTTTTGTCGTTCTTTTTTATGGTATGTCTAAGTAAAATGTGTCAAAAAAGTAATAAAAACTGTAATGTGTGTTGAAAATATTAAAGTCACCTGCGTACCATATGCAAGTAGAAACAGAGTATAACAGGGCAGTAGCAGCAGAAGGTTGAGTGTACACTTTTATGCATTCAAGAGGGATGGAGAAAATCGTAAGGATGGAATTTAATGTTTATGGGAAGCAGCCACCATTGCAGAGGAGAATTAATTTTGTATAGGCGTAGCCGCATTTGCAGAAGAAACGAAGTCTTTCATGGTTCAAAACCACGCAACAGCAGAGTTTTCATGAAAACAGTCACTTCGGGCTTTTAAGCCCTCAACAACCAAACAGGAAGAAATTTTGTTCAAACGCACAAAGTCCTTTTAAGTTTTGAATGGGGCACGTCATAGTGGTCCCCACTACTTCATCGCCGATCGCAATCGCAAGCTTTATTGTAAGTGTCTTGTTGATATGAAGAAGTTCCGATGCGATGCGATGTGGTTCCATCACAATCGCAATCGAAAATCGCAAAGGAACGATGTATGTTCCATCATCCGAAATGTTATCGCTGACTGAAAGTTTGCGATGCGATTGTCGCAATCGCAAATCGCAACATCACTTAACCATTCTGCCCTTCGCTTATGTTTTCCGTCGATGTCGATGGTGCGATGCGATGTGGACCCACCACAATCGCAATCGCACATGGAAAATTTCATATCACCATCCGCCCAGACCGCAGGTCATTGTAATATTTGCGATGCGATTGTCGCAATCACAATCGCAACATCCAAATATGTTTTTTGCTTATGTTTTCATTGCGATGGGATGTGCTGATGCGATGTGGTCCC
The DNA here is from genome assembly GCA_034641835.2 of Pinus albicaulis. NCBI lineage: Eukaryota > Viridiplantae > Streptophyta > Pinopsida > Pinales > Pinaceae > Pinus > Pinus albicaulis. Next base: position 400,503 of record MU968459.1, read on the forward strand.
ACCATAATCGCTCATCGCACAATCACAACATTGCTAAATCGCAAATCGCAATTGCAGCATCGCAAGTTTGTTTGTTCAAACCATTTCGCTGATCGCTGATTGTCGATTGCGATGTGGGCTCCACTCATATATCATGCCAAATAAATTTTAGGTTAAATTTTATGTTCCAGCAGTGTATTTTTATTTTTTCTTTGTTTTATGTTTTTTACACCGCGCCATATAAAAAGTAAAAAGCCCGTAGGCTTATAATAATACAAGCATTCTATTGTTGTGTTGTATTGCTGTGTAAGCCCATAGGCAGAGCAAAACACAGTGAAGACCAGAGAGCACTATTTTGTGCGTTTATTTCTTGAGAGACAGAGAAGACCAGAGAGCACTGCGTCTATAGCAGTCTTAATCTTATTTTGTGAATCCATCAGAGAGGAAGAAATCTATCATTTTGTAACAGTTTTAGTTCTGTTAATGAAATAGAAATAATTTTTATGCCATGTCTGTCCAGCAGTAAGCAAATTTCTTTTTATTCTCTGTGTTACAAGGAGAGTATTATTCTCTCAGTCCTTTGTTTTGGAATTATCAAAAATTTCAACATTGTATCAGAGCTAATCCGAGCTCTTTGAAGGTTTCAAAGAAGCTGAAGGAACAAGAAGATTTGTTGCAGCAGTTCTCCAATAGCGTGAAGGCTTAGCAGAAGTTTAAGTCCAGGTATTTCTAAAAAAAACCATAGTTTTGTTTTGTTTAAAAGAGCAGTCCTCAAAGACAAAGTTTATCTTTTAAAGAAGGAAAGACATTTTGTTTGAAAAACACAGTCAAGTTTAGTTTAGTGTTCAGTTTATAAGAAATGGTTGGACCAAGCACTAGTATGAGAATTGGAAATGCTCAGCTTCCACAATTTAATGGGAAGAACTATGATTATTGGGCCATTACCATGAGAGCCATGTTTGCTTCACAGGACTTATGGAAATTTGTAGAAGATGGTTTTGATGAACCAGTTGATGAGTAAGCCTTTAATGCCTTAACTCAGGTGGAGAAGGATTTATTGAAGAGTAATAGGAAGAAGGACTCTAAAGCTCTCTTCTATCTCTATCAAGCAGTACATGAGAGTGTGTTTCCAAGGATAGCAGCAGCTAAGAAATCCAAGGGTGTATGACATACTCCTAAGATAGCCTATCAAGGTATGGAGAAAGTGAAGACAGCAAAATTACAATTGCTGAGGAGAGATTTTGAAACTCTCTGTATGAAAGACTCTGATAACATAGACTCATTCTTCACACATGTGATTGGGATGGTCACATAAATAAGGTCCCATGGAGAAACACTTGAAGAAAGGAGGATTGTGGAGAAACTATTGAGGAGTCTACCCTCAAGGTTTGATGTTATTGTTACCATCATAGAAGAGACTAAGGATCTCTCAAAGTTCACGGTCGATGAACTTCATGCATCGCTGATGACTCATGAACAAACATTGGAAATATCAGTAAACCAATCTCTAGAGCATGCCTTCAAGACCCAGATGCCTTTTGGAAGAGGAAGAGGTCAAGGCAGAGGAAGAGGAAGAGGCAGAAGCGAAAACAAAGGAGAAAGAACAGCCCTTCACATTCACATGGAAGGAGCAGCAATCAGAATCAAAGCCACGACCAATGCAACAACCAACAAGGTGGACACCATCATGCTCATGGAAAAAGGTATGACAAATCCAATGTCCAATGTCATTATTGCAAGAAATATGGGCACTATGCCAATGAGTGTGGGAAAAAGAAAAATGACATGAATAATAGGCAGAATGCTAATGTCGCAAGAGAAGAAAAAAACCCAAAGAATGTGCTGTTAACATGTAATGTATTACAAGATAGACAAGATGATGTATGGTTATTAGATTCAGGTTGTAGTAACCACATGAATGGAAACATAGCAATGTTTGCCAATCTCGATGAAGAAGTTAAATCAGAAGTGACCACAGGAACTGATACTAAGATCTCTATAAAGGGAAAAGGCAGAGTTAGTATCTATGCAAGAAATAGTGAGCAGAATTTTGTGCCAGATGTATACTATGTTCCTGGCTTGAAGTGTAATCTTTTGAGCATTGGGCAGTTCATAAACAAAGGTTACAATTTATTCTTTTAGAATGATGTGTGCACAATAATGGATATACCTCCAAGCAAGAAGATTATTGCTGAAATACAAATAACCAATAATATAATGTTTCCACTCAAGCTCAACAGTGACTTGAAGGGAAAAGGAAATAATGTAGCAGCTGTAACTCAAGAGGTATTTCAGAAAGAAGTGAAAGATGAGAACTGGTTATGGCACTTGAGATTTGAACATCTCAATTTTGGAGGATTAAATTTGTTGCACAGAACAGGAATGGTAAGAGGAATACCATTGATTGAGAAACCTGACAGCCTATGTGAAGGCCGCATCTTGGGAAAACAACACAGAGAAAACTTTCCATCAAGAAAGAGCATAAGGGTGAAAGCACCCTTAGAAATTGTTCATTCAGATTTATGTGGGCCGATGCAAACAACATCAGTTTCAGGAAACAATTACATGCTGACCTTCATTGATGATTTCACAAGGAAAGTGTGCATTTATTTCCTGAAATATAATAGTGAAGTCTTTGAAAAAAATTTCCACTTTAAAGCTCTAGTAGAGAAACAGAGTGGGCAACATATCAAATTTCTTATAACTAATAGAGGAGGTGGATATATCTCAAAAGAATTTCTGCGTTTTTGCAGAGAGAATGACATACACAAAAATTTTACTACAAGGTACACACCGCAGCAAAATGGAGTTGCTGAAAGGAAGAATCGAGCCATAATGGAAATGGTGAGAAGTATGCTGAAGGAAAAAAACTTGCCAAATGAATATTGGGTGAAAGTTGCATATTGTGTAGCATATATCTTGAATATATGCCCAACAAAAGCTATAACGAACAAAGTTCCAGAAGAAGCATGGAGTGGAAGAAAACAAGGAGTCACCCACATGAGAGTTTTTGGATGTGTGGCTTATGCACACATTCTAGATCAATTGAGGAAGAAGTTGGCTAGTAAGGGAGAGAAGTGCATCTTCCTTGGATATTGTGAAGATTCCAAAGGACATAGATTGTATAACCTATCCAAAAAGAAATTTGTGATAAGCAGAGATGTTTAATTTATTGAAGAGGAAGCATGGGATGGAAGAATTGAGAAAACAATCAATGTTCAAAACTGTTTGTCTCATGATGAATATGAGGAAGATGTGGCTGAAAATAATACCTCATTGGTAGCACTACCTCCACCAGCACAATGACAGCAAGGGACACCTCAAGCAGGAGTAAGAACACCCATGAGAAGAAATGGGAGTGCTTCTCCAAGCACACCACATGGAGCAGATTCGAGTGGTTCTTCAAGCACAACTACACCAAATTAAACAGGAACAAGATTTAGAAATATAAATGAGATTTATGAGAAGGAAGCGACAAATGAAGGTATGAACTCCTTATTTGCTTTGTATTGTAATGATTATGATCCTATTCATTTTGAAGATGCTATAAAAGATAGAAAATGGATAGAAGCTATGGATAATGAAATTAATGCCATAGAGAAGAATAAAACATGGGAGTTGATTGATCTCCCAGAAGGTAAAGAATTCATTGGAGTAAAATGGGTCTACAAGACCAAAAGAAATGCTGAAGATAAGATAGAAAGACACAAGGCCAGACTTTTTGTCAAAGGATATAAGTAGCAGCATGGAAGAGACTATGAAAAAGCTTTTGCACCAATTGCAAGAATGGAAACAGTGAGAGCAGTGGTGTTCATAGTAGCACAAAATAAATGGAAAGTATACCAAATGGATGTAAAATCAACATTTTTAAATGGAGTTTTAATGTAAGAGGTTTATGTGGAACAACCTCTAGCGTATGAGAAAAAGGGCTAAGAGCATAAAGTTTGCAAGTTGAAGAAAACTCTTTATGGGTTGAAGCAAGCACCAAGAACATGGTATAGTAGGATAGATTCCTATCTACTGGAAAATGGGTTTTAAAAATGTGAAGGAGAACACACATTATACATCAAAGAAAAGGATTGTAAGATGCTCATTGTTGTGTTATATGTTGATGATGTGATATTCACAGGTAATGATAATTATCTCATTGAAAATTTTAAAACAATCATGAAAGATGAATTTGAAATAACTGACATGGGATTGTTGAGATACTTCTTAGGAATAGAAGTAGAACGAAATGAAAATGGGATTTTTATCTCACAAGAAAAATATGTTAATGAAGTTCTAGAAAGATTTAATATGCAGGAGTGCAAAGGAGCAATCAGTCCCACAGTAATGGGATTGAACTTGAGTAAAGATGACAACAACAAGGATTTTGATCCAAGTTTATATAAAAGCATAGTTGGCAGCCTCATGTATTTGACTGCTGCTAGGCCAGATATTATGCATGTTGTTAGTTTGATTTCTGGATTTATGGAGAGGCCAAAAGAAGCACATTAGCAAGTAGCAAAGAGAATTCTGAGGTATGTGAAAGGAACTAAAAGATATGAGATTTTATATACTACTTCAGAAAATTCAGAGTTAATTGGTTACACTGGCAGTGATTGGGCTAGAAGTGTAGATGATCGAAAAAGCACATCCAGTTATGTTTTTAATATGGGTTCAGGAGCCATTTCATGGGCTTCTAAGAAACAGTCTATTGTAGCATTATATATAGCAAAAACAGAGTATGTAGCAGCTACAGCAGCAACGTGTCAAACAGTTTAGATGAGAAGGATGTTGAGGAATTTGTGTCAAGAACAGGTAAAGGTCATAGTGATTTATTGTGACAATAGCTTAGCTATTGCATTATCAAAGAATTATGTGTTTCACAAGAGAATGAAGCACATAGATGCCAAGTTTCACTATATCAGAGAATTGGTGAACAATGGAGAAATCGTTTTACAACATTGTAGAACAGAGGTGCAATATGAAGATATTCTGACAAAGCCATTAGGGAAGAAGAGTTTTGAATATTTAAGAAAATGCTTGGGTATGACTCATAACCCAACAGCTAACTTTAAGGGGGAATGTTGAAAATATTAAAGTCACCTGCGTACCCTGTGCAGGTAGAAACATAGTATAATAGGGGCATCAGTAGCAGAAGGTTGAGTGTACACTTCTGTGAATTTAAGAGGAATGGAGAAAACCATAAGGATGGAATTTAATGTTTATGGGCAGTAGCCACCATTGCAGAGGAGAATTAATTTTGTATGGGCGTAGCTGCATTTGCAGAAGAAATGAAGACTTTCGTGGTTCAAAACCACACAACAATAGAGTTTTAATGAAAATAGTCACTTCGGACTTTTAAGCCCTCAGAAACCAAACAAGAAGAAATTTTGTTCAAATGCACAAAGTCCTTTTAAGTTTTGAATGGGGCACATCATAGTGGTCCCCACCACTTCATCGCCGATCGCAATCGCAAGTTTTATTGTAAGTGTCTTATTGATATGAAGAAGCTCTGATGTGATGGGATGTGGTCCCACCACAATCAAAATCGTAAATCGCAAATGAACGATGTATGTTCCACCATCCAAAATGTTATCGCCGATTGAAAGTTTGCGATGTGATTGTCACAATCACAAATTTCAATGTCACTTAACCATTCCACCCTCTGCTTATGTTTTCCGCTAATGCCAATGGTGCGATGCAATGTGGTCCCACCACAATCGCAATCACACATCACAAATTTCATATCGCCATCCGCCGAGACTGCAGGTCATTGTAATATTTGTGATGTGATTGTCGCAATCGCAATTGCAACATCCAAATATGTTTTCCGCTTATGTTTTCATTGCGATGAGATGTGCTGATGCGACGTGGTCCCACCACAATCACTCATCGCGCAATCACAACATTGCTAAATCACAAATCGCAAATCGCAATCGCAACATCACAAGTTTATTTGTTCAAACCATTCTGCTGATCGTCGATTGCCGATTGCGATGTGGGATCCACTCGTATATCGCACCAAAGAAAATTTAGGTTAAAGTTTATGTTTCGGCAGTATATATATATTTTTTTCTTTTTTTTATGTTTTTTACACCACACCATATAAAAAGTAAAAAGCTCGTAGGCTTATAGTAATACAAGCATTGTATTGTTGTGTTGTATTGCTGTGTAAGCCCACAGACAGAGTAAAACAGAGTGAAGTCCAGAGAGCACTATTTTGTGCGTTTTTTTCTTGAGAGACAAAGAACAACAGAAAGCACTGCATCTGTAGCAGTCTTAATCATATTTTGTGAATCCCTCAGAGAAGAAGAAATCTACCATTTTGTAATAGTTTTAGTTCTGTTAATGAAATATAAAGAATTTTTATGCCATCTCTGTCCAGCAGTAAGCAAATTTCCTTTTATTCTTTGTGTTACAAGGAGAGTATTACTCTCTCAGTCCTTTGTTGTGGAATTATCAGAAATTTCAACAATGTGCCCTTCTGTCGTTCCTTTTTATGGCAGGTCTAAGTAAAATGTGTCACAAAAGTAATACAAATCGGATCTTGTTGAACTTTTCATATCATCCATATGTTGATTTTAGTTCGAACCTTTGACTCTTTTTGTTCTATTCAAATCAAACTCTTTTCATCTAATTGAATTGCATTGTAGTTAGGGTTCTGTGAGATTTGGTTTAGATTATAGGTTAAAATTTCAAGTAATTCAATGGGATGAATTGAGGATGGGATTATACATTGTAGTGAAAGAATTAATGAAAAATATAGATTATTTGTTATTTAGAGTTTACTCTTCATTAATTACAGGTTTAGTTTTCAGAGAATAGGTTGAAGAAGGGAGACTAAAAGCTATTTCACCAAGTATTTAGATTTCACCTTTTAAAACTCTATGAAGATTTGTAATGCTTTTCTTTTTGAGAGAGTGCAAGATCGATTGAGTTTTTGGACAATGCTCAAAGCCCAAAGGGATTACGTTAATCATATTAGCTCTTATGGTCCTTTGATAATATTGTTTCGGACAGACGATGGCAAAAAATGCCTCCACTAACGCAATTGTTTGTGATTGAAAATGTCGCAAAATAAATCGTTTAATATAGGATACTTCATGATTAAGAAAGCTATTTGAAATATAATGTGAGGAGGGGCTCTTTGATTTGTATACTTATTTTGATAAATAGTATCTTCTACTTCACAGATAATTTAAACAATGGAGATCTGATTTGTTTAGCCTTAGGAATATTGTCATTATTAATAAGTTACAGAAGAAAACCGTTTTATAAAAAGATTTAGTAAAAGAGTAAGTAAACTACCACGCTTGTTGTTATTGAAATATCCATCTAATCAAGCACAAACACACAGAGATTAGGATTGACTATGGGCATGATTCTAGCTAATCAAGCACCAACACAGAGGGATCAGGGTTGACTATGGGCATGATTCTTTGGCCTCATTCGATGGTGTTCTTTGCTAAAGAAATTGAGAGATTTAAGTTATGTGTATGTCACTAGGCTGATGTAGCTGATATTCGACTGGCCATTGCTATTTACGAATTGGTCCTGGTTCACGAGAGGCAACAATTTATTTTATGGCTACATCTCAATAATTTTTGTTACCCAGATTTTTGCTGTTTCTTTATAAACTTTTCTGAAATGATTCCATCCACCGTTCAAATTTTCATGGTCTGTATGAATTTTTTGAAATAAATATCATAATAATATCCTCGTCCAATATGTAAATGAAGGGATCTGAGCCTAATGCATTTAAATATAGGTCATTGTGATCGACTTCTTATTTTAAGTTCTTCAATGCTTTCTGGTGCTATTTTTGCTTCTGTGATATTTGTATGGGGCTAGAGCTCATACACAAGGGCAAGGCCTCGCAGCCGCCACTGCCAAAGTACGTCAGCTAGTCGGCCCAGACAACTCAACCCCCGACTTTGTTAAGGATAAATCACCCAACCCCCGACTTTGTTAAGAAGCATGTCGCTTATCCGCCGAAAAATAACTGCTCTTATCCGCCAAATAGTTTATCGGCCGCATTAATTCTTCGTCGAAAACAAACATCAGTTATCCGTAGAAGAACTTGTAACATTTCTTCTACCTTTGGTGCATCTATACAAACTCCATTCTAGCTCACAATTCAATCATAGTTTCTTCTATGCCTTTGAAGGAAAAACAAAAAATCGTCCGTCTACTTACGGAAACTTTACTTTTCTTCGTCTCTGATTTTGGCAGCACCTTTTCGTTTCAGGTATGGCTTCTTTTCTTGAATCAGTACTCTGTTTTTTTTTTTTCTGTCAAATGTCAGGCTTTACTGTGCTTATTATTTACTATATAATTTTTTCTGTTACATTGAATATTTATTGCTTGCAGACTTGAGTATGATAGTGTTGCCTGTGACATCTAATCTTATAATCGAAATTGAAATTCCATTTAATCATAATGGAGGGTTTGATCTCAGTTGCTGGGAATTTAGGGCTTCTCAAGCCTGAAAGCAATGGCTTCCCACAGTGTTGGATACCCTCACATAGGCCCCAAGAGATTTCATGTTCAAGTTCGCTCTCGTGTCTTTCTCGGATGAAAGAGCTCTGCTACGGATCTCTAGTCCATGGCCAAGTAACCGAGGGCTTCGATTTGGAACCGAATGGTAGCTGCTGGAATAAAATTGATTCACACTAACACTAATATGTCAAACTTGGCTAACTCATTCAGGCAAGTTATGTCTGATTTAGAGGCAGTTGGTGCAACATGGAATCAATTCATTGCTTTCCTCGCTGACATTCATTTAAGAGCATAATTGAGAAGATGAAAATTTTAATTTGAAAACTCAAATTACGATGTTTGTCACCGAAGGATAAATATATTTGGCATGTGAGATTAAATGTAATGCAAAGAAATGGTAATTAAATTGAAAAATTGGAGCCTGCTTGCCAAGTCAAAAGTTTTAAATACTATTTCCATGTTTATAATAATGTAAAACAATCCAATTAATGTTTCGTTACCAATTTACAACATTTAACATGAAATGGTAATAGAATTGGGATTTCTGTTATGGAATATGGTAAAATTGTTAAGAATATTAAGTCCAAAACCTGCATCTGATATAGAGCTTTCCCTTAAATCAGAATTCTAAGGTCCTTTTATACCATATATATATTTTAATTTCAAATTAATATATAGAAATTTTGTATTTGGATGATTCTACAATAATAAGGCAAGAACGAAATCTAGATATCTAGACTTCTTATGAAATATTTATGAAAGATTATCCTAAATGTTGATGAGAAGCATTTGGAGCATAGAATAAACAGGATAGGGAAGTATCTATTCTCTTGGATACATGGATTATAACAAAGTTTATTTTCTCAAAATGAAATCAAGATTTTATCATTATAAGGCATGATCCGAATCTAGATATCAAAAAATATTACCCCAAATTTGGGTGAGAAGAATTACGAGCATATATAAAAGACGATAGAGAAATAAAATGTATCTATATTGTGTAGATATAGTTTAGTTTCTCAAAATTAAATTAAATGAAGGTAAGATCGATATAGTTTAATTTCTCAAAATTAAATTAAATGAAGGTAAGATTGATACATTGATAAGAAAGAAAAATAAATTGAAAGATAAAAAGAAATTTAGCATATCAAACAAAAAATATGAATTAAAAACCAAAATCTGTAACCTAATCATACAAAATCAAGGAAAATAAATCATAAAAATTGCTTCATAATGTCTTTAAGGTAATGATAAAAAGTAGAAAAAAAAGAGAGGCCCCAAAAACTTATGAGAATATCATAAAATAAAAGGAGTTTATTTTAAAATTTTATATTCTATTTTATATTTAATGGTAATGAAAAAAAAAAGCACTATATTTTCTATATTTTAAGTTCATCTCGGTTTAGATGATAAAATTGTAATAGTTTCACTTCTAATCTCTTTAGGTGGACCATTAACAGCAAAGCCTCTAAACCAATGTACAATAAATGATTAGGTTTGGTTAGAATATTCCGACACATAGGAAATAATTAAGTATAACTTGGTCTAGTGTAGAGTTAGGCAAAGTGTGTTTCTTTACTATGTATATTTGTAACTTATAATCTGACGGTCACGATTTGTATTGATATGATGATTCACTCTCTCCTCGGTATTAACGACACTTGATCCGTGGCTTAACATCTGATTGGTCCATGATCTCTATTTAAAGAGCATGGAGGGTCATTTTTTCGGTAACCGTTTATGAGATAAACATATGTAAACTTTCTTTTTATATTAATAATTTCATGAAGTGGTCGCATTGGCTCAAGCCATGGACTGTTTCCCTCTTTGAGGGTTTTAACCATGTGATATATTGGTGTACTTATTTCTGGTCTATTTGTGAGAGGTGACCTTTGGTGCTTGATCTAAGGAACTTACCCTGTTTGGACTAGATGGAAAAGTGGATAGACATAAAGCTCGTCTTGTTGCTAAAGGTTTTTCACAAGTTGAAGGCATTGACTATACTGAAACCTTCACCCCTATTTCCAAAATGAATTATATCCACCTTGTTCTTTCCCTTGTTGCCTCCTTTAAATGGGAGGTCCATCATATCGATGTTAAATCCACCTTCTTACATGGGGATTTGCATGAAGAAATATACATGGAACAACCCCCTTGATTTATTCAAAATGACTCTAGCCTTGTTTGTTGCCTTATGAAGTATCTCTATGGTCTCAAACAAGCTCCTCAGGCTTGGTATGCCAAAATGGATAGATTTCTATTAGAAAATGGCTTTTCTAGGTGTCATTCTGACAACATTGTCTACACCAAGAAAGTGGGTAAGTCCTTCACCATCCTTGTTCTTTATGTTGATGATATTATCCTTACTTGTAGTGATCCCAACCATACAAACCAAGTGAAGTCTAGCGTCAAAAAGAAGTTTGAAATGACACGCTTAGAACACTTGCATCGTTTCCTTGGTCTTCAAGTCTTGCAATCCAAAGAAGTTATTACCTTTTCTTAGTCCAAGTATGCATGTGATCTTCTATGCCACTTTCACATGGAACAATGCAAGCCAGCCCCTTCTCCCTTTTAGTTTGGAGTCAAGCTTTCATTCACTTGTACTACCCCTGAACTTGATGCTACCTTATACCATCAACTTGTTGGTAAAATTTTGTATCTAACCCATACTCGTCCTGACCTTTCCTTTGTCGTTAGTCTTGTCGCTCGGTTTATGCACCAACCTCATGAAAGTCACTGGAAAGCAGCTAAAATAATAATTCAATGTATTTGAGGTACAATTCAGTTCGAGATTCATTACATTGCAGGAGCATCTCCATTATTGATTGGTTTCACTGATTTTGAATGGGCTCGTGACCATGATGATCGTAATTCTATTACAGGATATGTATTCACAATTGGTTCAGGACTTGTTACTTCGTCTTGTAAGAAACAAAGTGCCATCTCTCTTTCTTCGACATAAGCAGAGTATCGTGGTGACGTTGTATCCAACAAGGAAGCCATGTGGCTTTGTCAGATCCTGTTTGAATTTGGTCTTCACCAACAACATCCATCTACACTTTGGTGTGATAATCACAGTGAAATTCAGCTATGCAAAGATCCAGTTCAGTATCAACGTATGAAACACATTGATCTTCATATACACTTCATCACAGATCTCATTCATCATCGTGTTCTTGAACTATAGTATTGTTCAAGCAATGATCAAGTTGTGGATATCGTTAGAAAGCTCTCACAGAAGCGAAGTTTACCAAAATTTGATCCATACTTAGATTTCGAGAAAGTTATCATTAAAGGGAGATAGGCTCTAATGCTTCCTTCCTTCTTCTATTGTGTCACCTTTGTAAATCCTTCAATCCTATCCCAATTTGTTCTTAAGGGGCGATGTTAGGATATTTCGACACATAGGAAATAGGCTCCTTTTGTGTCACATTTATAAATCCTTCAATCCTATCCCAAGTTGTTCTTAAGGTGGGATGTTAGGATATTCTGACACATAGGAAATAGTTAAGTATAACTTGGTCTAGTGTAGAGTTAGGAAAAGTGTGTTTCTATACTATGTACATTTGTAGCTTATAATTCGACGGTCATGATTTGTAGTCATCCAAAGGTTCACTCTCTCCTCTGCATTAACGACACTTGATCCATGATCTCTATTTAAAGAGCATGGAGGGTAATTTTTTAGTAACCGTTTATGAGACAAACATATGTAAACTTTCTTTTTATATTAATAAATTTCCTGAAGTGGCTATGTTGGCTCACGCCGTGGGTTGTTTCCCTTTTCTAGGGTTTTAACCACATGATATACTGGTGTAATGATTTGTGATCTATTTGGGAGCGTTGGTCTTTGGTGTTTGATCTAAGGAACTTACCCTTTACATTCCTAGAGGCTTACAAATAATTCATAACTATAGTTAACTATGATATTATTATATTTTGTATTGTTTAAATATATATTAATTAAATGAAAATATGAAAATTAATTGTATTTTTGATGATATATGAAGAATTTAGGACCAATTCTCTCCCAACTTGGTATGAGCACAAGAGCCTCTATCGGGTGAAGCCTCTCAACCAATGTACACTAAATGATTAGGCTTACAAATAATTCATAATTATAGCTAAGTATGATATTATTATTTTTTATATTGTTGAAATATATATTAATTAAATGAAAATATGAAAACTAAATGTATTATTGATATTCTCATGGTATTTTAAATATTTATATGTATTTCTGATATATATTTTTAAAGTATTTATATTTTTCAAGTATATATTGGGTGATAAGTTGTTATTCTTTGTGGTTTTGATCTAATCTCTTTTTTTCCTATTGAAATGTTTTTTTTCACTTCTATAGTTATGGTTCTTAGAGAGGAAATCATTATACTAATCAAACACCTCATTTTCTAAACGTCTCATGGTTCTTAGAGAAGAAATAGTTATACTAATCAAACACCTCATTTTCTAAATTTCTTCAATGATGGTATTTCATGTTAGGACCATTGTTGGAGAAGAGATTACTTCAACCAAGTACCTCACCTTATGGGGCACCTTTACCATAGTGCCTAGGAATACATAAACCAAAAAAAAATTGTGAAAAAGAGTTCATACTTATCTAAAAATGATATTAACATATGTAGTTGGAACCAAATTATGTAGCTGAATACCCCAATCGTGTAATACAATTTCCTTTGATAAATGTGATAATATATTTTTTAAATTGAAAGCGTTATTGAGTGCTTTAAGGTGTTTATATATTCTCATAGTAACCCATTAATGTTCATGTATTTTTATTGCTACCACATAAACTAATGTTGATTTCTTTTGAGTAGCCATTGAGGATGTTTTTGTTTTTTTAATTTTATGATGTAAATTAATGTTAATTTATTTTCAATGATATGAGGTAAATATTATAATTACACATTGAGGTTTCTGTTGGATTATTTAAATGATGTAATTAGTTTTTTTGGTTAAAATTTTTGAAAATGAAAAAATGTATGATTACTAAAGAGGAAAAATGATGAAATTATTTATGTGTCTATCAAGTGATTTTGTAACTTAAATCATTAAAAACCTAGGTTATACCATAGACGAGTTGTTATTTTTTGTGTTTTTGATGTAATCTCTTTTTTCCCATTGAAAATATGTTTTTTTTTGGTACTTGGATACTTATGGTTCTTAGAGAAGAAACTGTTATACTAATCAAACACCTTATTTTCTAAAATTCTTGAATAATGATATTTCATCTTAGGACCAAAGATCTAATACTTATCTAAAAGTGATATTAAAGTATCAAGTTGTAACCAAATTATGTAATTGAATAGCCCAATCCCGTTGTTAACTCTGTGTAGTTGTAGCTATCTTACATGATTCATGTGAGAGCATTTCCTCTCTAATACTCTTTCCTACATGCATGATTCATGTCAGAAAATTTCCTCTATACTAATATTTCCTATATTATTGCTCTACATTGTTTCCTTTGCAACATATGGTGCAATTTCTAGTTATAATGTTATGGAGAGAAGATCAAAAGTAAGATTGAAGTACTTTAGCAATGGTTAGTTTTATGATATATTTATTTCCATATTTATAATTTTATGAAAAAAACATCTAGAGTAAAATTTGAATATGTATGGTTTTTTATCAGTAAGTTATTTGTCTCATTTCGCGATTTAAAATATGGTATAATGATTTAAATTCTTAAATTATTTATTAAGTTTTCTATATTTTTAAATTATTAATTATTATCTTTTTCTTAATATATATATATAATTAGTTTTTAGTTTGGTTTTTAACATTTATCATTTATTTATTTACATTTTTTTTTTAATTCTTTTTGTTTGTTATTTCATCTTTATTTTCTAACCTTTTAGATCTAGCTATGACCTTCCTTTGAATTTTCACTCTTTACTTATTATTATACATTAAAAATTAAATTTCTTTATTTATTTATAAATATATTTATAATTGATTAATTTATATAATATATATAAGATATTAACCTTTTAGATCTTACTTTACTCTTTACTTATATATATTAAAAATTAAATTTATTTATATTTTTTTAATTTTTTTTAAAAATTAATATATTTTAAAATAGATTTTAAATTTTAAAAATAAAAATTCATGTTATCAAATTTTCCTCCGATTATTTCCCATATTTCATTAGTTGCTTCTTATTAATTTAGTCAAACATTTTATATATTTTTGGTTGATTGGCTAAAAACTTTTACACCTTATTGGGAAAATCAATAATAGCTCCTTCTTTTATAATGCTGCTTTTATTATGCTTTGTTAGGTTATAAATTATCAACCGTTAGGTTATAAATTTCAGATAAACAGACTGTGCATTTGGAGTACCCCAGTTCTGGTGCTAAAATGTATGTGGCTTCAAAGAATTTATTTCCTTGGTTAATGGTCTAGTTGGCTCAATGGAATCTTGTCTGGCACACATATAGATGTGATGATTATGCTATTCAAAGCACATTGTATTGAACTAGTAAGTTAATCTATGTAGCTCTATGCCAACGTCTACATTTATTGAAATTTATTATGACATATTTCATTGATTAATCATCTCCTCAAATTTTGACAACACAAAACAATTGGGCAGCCAAACAATTCAAGCACTCACAATATTTGAATCGTGTCTGACACACATATATATGTGATGACTATGTTATTCAAAACACATTATATTAAGCTAGTAAGTTAATATATATAGCTCTATGCGAACATCTACATTTATTGAAATATATTATGACATATTTCATTGATTAATCATTTCCTCGACATTTGACAACAATATAAAATTTGGCAACCAAAAAATTCAACCACCCACAATATATATAGCTCTATGTCAATGTCTACATTTATGGAAATCTAATATGACTTATTTCATTGATTAATCATCTCCTAATCATTTGACAACAAAATAAAATTTCAAGCCCCCACAAGAAAATAATTTTTAGCCAAAATGATATAAGTAACTACCTTCGTGCTTTGTCATGTACTGGCTGCTCATGCCATTTCAAAAATTGATGACATGTCAAGAATATATTAGATGTTTTTCATTGCGAGATAAAAGTAGACATGTTGATTTGCTTTTCTATTCTACAGAATCAGATTTATTAAACCTAGATATCTTTCCAAACTAGCCTCACATATATCGCTCTTCTTCGTATCATGGCAATAGATAAACCTTTTATTAAATATATAAATGTATAATGAAATGTCGTATTGAACTCATTGGTATTAAAACAATTAAGCTTTAACTATATATATACTTGGTAACACATCTGTTTTATAATCTTAATAAAAATATTCATTTCGCATATTATTATTATTATTATGTATCCTAAACAATGTGCACTTGTAAGACTAATATCTAAAATATGAAATGTAATTATTTTATATGTATACATCAAACAAACCTGGTTTCATTCGAGCAGATTGAGGTCACTGTATTTGTTTTATTTTGTATGACAGTTTTCCCTATATATATTTGATAATAGAAAGATACTACGAAGCTTACTATATATATATATATATATATATATATATATATATATATATATATATATATATATATTTAAAGTGTAAATTTAAATATTAAACAACGGATACATGTTGTTAAATATTAAAAATATTAAACTTATTAATTGTTGTATTCTAAATATTTTATTATAAGTTTTTAAAAATTATTTCCTTAAATTATTTCGATTTAGTTATACTTACCTTCTATATTACATATCTCTATTCTATTTCAATGGAATTAATATTTACATTTATCACTAAATATATGTTATGATTTTTTTCTATGAAAAACAAGCAATAACATAAGCTTTATAAATAACTGAAGATTTAATAACATAAAAATATTATGTAAAATTTCTATATTTAATATGAACCAATAAAAACAAACTAAATTCACCTGCTATTTTTAAAAATTATATTTATTTATAAAAATATTTAAATTTTATTAATTTATTTTAAAAATTATTGTATTTTAAAATAAATATTAAATTGTGTGTAATAATTTTCGGTGAAAATCACATAATGTACATTTATGTCGACGCGTTTCGAACCAACCAGTGTGGTTCATCATCAGGACAAGATGAGCAATCTGATCACGAACCAGTTTAAGTAGATCAGGACATCTCCAACTAGCCGTTGGAAAAACGGCTAGTTTGACTAGAATAGGAAGAATTTTATTTTTAGTATTAATTCTATTATATTTTTAATTTTTAATTATATTCTTATTATAAATTCTATATAAATAAAAATCAAATATAAAATCAAATCCAATCAAATATTTTTTTTTTTTTTAATTTTATTTTTTTTTATTTTTTGTTTTTATTTATTTATTTATTTATTTTTATTTTCATTTTTATTTTTATTTTTATTTTTATTTTTATTTATTTATTTTTAATTTATTTTTTTTTAATTTTTTAATTTTTTAATTAATTAATTTATTTTTTAATTTTATTTATTTATTTAATTTTTTAATTATTTGTTTTATTTATTTATTTATTTTTTATATAGTTATTTGATTAATTTTTGTTTATTTATTTATATTTATATTTATTTATTTATTTTTAATTAATTAATTAATTAATTTACTTTTATTCTTATTCTTATTTTATTTTTATTTTTATTTACTTATTTTTATTTTTTAATTTTAATTTTATTTTTAAATTTTAATTTTATTTTTATTATTATTATATTTTTATTTTTATTTTGTTGTTTTTTATTTCTATTTTTATTTTTAATTGGGAAACTTACCTCTTTAGTAATCTTAATTGATTAATTTTTGCAAATTGTCATTTTATAAGTTTTTTATATAGAATTTACTTGTTTTTATTAGAATTATGATTTTTAAATTATTTCTATATATGAATTGTGATTTTTTAATTGTTGTCATTTATGAATTACTAAAAATTTTGATTGGATTTGATTTTATATTTGATTTTTATTTATATAGAATTTATAATAAGAATATAATTAAAAATTAAAAATATAATAGAATTAATACTAAAAATAAAATTCTTCCTATTCTAGTCAAACTAGCCGTTTTTCCAACGGTTAGTTGGAGATGTCTTGATCTACTTAAACTGATTCGTGATCAGATTGCTCATCTTGTCCTGATGATGAACCACACTGGTTGGTTCGAAACGCGTCGACATAAATGTACATTATGTGATTTTCACCAAAAATTATTACACACATTCTATGGATCACAGAAGCCAAATTCCTAAAATATTAAATTTTAAAAATAAAAATTTAAGTTATCAAAATTTCCTCCTATTGTCTCTGATATTTTATTAGTTGACCTTCTATTAATTTAATTAAATATTTTATATAATTTTAGCTTTGTCAAAGTGAAACTTCAAAAAAAATAAAAAAATCTTATTAGTTGACCTTCTATTAATTTAGTCAAATATTTTATATATTTTTAACTTTAGCAAAATGAAACTTTAGAAAAAAAAATCCTACTGTGAAACAATTTTCACACCTTATTGGGAAACTCAATAGTACATCTGTAATGATGCTTTTACGATGCTTTGTTAGGTTATAAATTCTAAATCTACAGATAGTGCAGTGACACACCATGTATTGGGGTACCTTGCACTTGGAGTACCCCAGTTCTGGTTGAAAATGTATGTGGCCTCAAAGCATTTATTTCCCTATTTATTGGTCTAGTGAGCTCCTTGGAATGCACTTGGAGTACCCCAGTTCTGGTTGAAAATGTATGTGGCCTCAAAGCATATATTTCCCTAGTTATTGGTCTCGTGACCTCCTTGGAATCTTGTGTGACACACATATCAATGTCATGATTATGTTATTCAAAGCACATTGTATTCAACTAGAATTGATGTCATGATTATGTTATTCAAAAAACATTGTATTCAATTAGTAAGTTAATATATGTAGCTAGCTCTATGCCAGCGTCTACATTTATTGAAATCTATTATGACATATTTTATTTATTAATCAACTCTTCAAAATTTGAAAACAAAATAAAATTGGGCAACCAAACAATTCGAGCACTCACAATATTGCATATTACAATCTTGTCTCACACACATGGATGTGATGACTATGCTCTTCAAAGAACATTGTATTCAACTACTAAGTTAATATATGTAGCTCTATTCCAACCTCTACATTTATTGAAATCTATTATGACATATTTCATTGACTAATCATTTCCTCAACATTTGACAAAAAAATAAAATTTGGCAGTCAAACAATTTAAGCACCCACAATATATGTAGCTCTATGCCCACGTCTAGATTTATTGAAATCCAATATGACAGATTTCATTGATTAATGATCTCCTAGGTATTTGACAACAAAATAAAATTTGGCAACCAAACAATTCAACCACAATATATGTAGCTCTATGCCCACGTCTACATTTATTGAAATCCAATATGACGGATTTCATTGATTAATGATCTCGTGGTTATTTGAAAACAAAATAAAATTGGACAACCAAACAATTCAACGCCCCACAATAAAATAAATTTCATCCAAAATAATATAAGTAACTACCTTCGTGCTTTGTAGTGTACTGACTGCCGTTGCCACTTCATAAATTACGTTAAAAAAAATAGATGTTTTTCGTTGCAATCAAATGTATGTAGACATACTGCTTTTCTTTTCTATTCTACATAATCATATTTATTAACCCTAGATATCTTTGTCCTCTAGCCTCACATATATCTCTCTTCTCCCTATCATGGATGCAGATAAACCTTTTATTAAATATAGAAATGTATAATGAAATTTCATACTAAACTCATTAGTTTTAAAACAATTAAGCTGTGAGAAAAATCTTTCGGTAAAAATCACATCCAAATAAATTTGGTCGATGCATTTCAAACCAGGCGGTGTGGTTCATCATCAGAACAAGATGAAAAATCTGATCAAGGAACCCAATTAAATAGATAAGAAAAGCTCCAACTAGCCGTTGTAAAATACCGGCTAGTTTGACAAAATTTAGGTCATAAAATCATAATATATATATATATATATATATATATATATATATATATATATATATATATATATATATATAATTTTTATTAAAAGATTAAAGTTAATAATTTGAATATTATTAATTTTTAATTTTTCAATATATTCTTGAAGATTAAATAAATATTTACTATTATATATATTTACTTCTATTTTTAGAATAATAATTAAAAAATTAAAAAAATTAATTTTGTTTTATTTTTATTTATATTTATTTTAATAATGGATTAAATGCTAAAATATCAAATCAATCCAAAAAAAAAAAATACATAAGTAATTTTTAATTTTTTTTAATAAGTAAATATTTAAAGATTGAATTGAATAAATGTATTTTAATTTAACAATATGTTAAAAAAAAAAAAACTAGGAATGAAGAGCAGGAATCCAACATCTGCTAACCATCCACCCATCGTTCCTGTTGAGGCTAACCAACTTCATTCCTAGTTTTTTTTTTTTTTTTTTTTTTTTGACATACTATTAAATTAAAATACATTTATTAAATTCAATCTATAAAAATTTATTTATTTATTTATTAAAAAAATAAATTATGTATTGTTTTCTTTTTTGGATTGATTTGATATTTTAGCATTTAATCCATCATTAAAATAAATAAAAATAATTTTTTTTTTTTTTTTTTAGTATTTTATTTATTATTCTAAAAATAAAAATAAATATATATAATAGTAAATATTTATTTAATATTCAAGAATATATTGAATAATTCTTATTTTATAAAAATTAAAAATAAATAATATTCAAATTATAAACGTTAAACGTTTAATAAAAGAAATATATATATATATATATATATATATATATATATATATATATATATATATATATATATATATATATATATATATATATATATTAATTTATAATTTGCAAACGACCTAAATTTAGTCAAACTAGCCGTTATTTTACAACCGCTAGTTGGAACTTTTCTTATCTATTTAATTGGGTTTCCTGATCAGATTTTTCATCTTGTCCTGATGATGAACCACACTGGTTGGTTCGAAACGCGTCGACCAAATTTATTTGGATGTGATTTTTACCAAAATATTTTTCTCACAATTTATGAATCACAGAAGCAAAATTCCTAAAAAACAATTAAGCTTTAATTATATATATACTTGGTCACACATTATTTTTATAATCTTAATAAAACATTCATTTCACTTATTATTATTATATATCCTAAACAATGGACACTTGTAAAGCTAATATCTAAAATCACGGAATGTAATTATTTTATATACATAAATACACAAAGTAATATATTTAAGTTGCAAATTTAAATATTAAACAGTGAATACATGTTTCTAAACATTAAAAATATTAAACTTATTAATTGTTGTATTTTAAATATCTTATTATAAGTTTTTAAAAATAATTTTATTAAATTATCTCTTTTTAGTCATACTTTCCTTGTATATTACATATCTCTATTCTATTTCAATGGAATTAATATTTGCATTCATAACTAACTAGCAATTGCACCACATGTTGCAAAAGAAATGCCATAAGGAAATATCATAGGAAGGATTAGCCTAGAAGAAATAAATTGTTGAGGTTTCAAAGATATTGATGATAAGGGTTATCAACCAGAAAATTTCGTTATAGATATTGAAATAGGAAATTGTGGGTGAAAAAATATATATAAACCAACATAATATGTTCACATATATAAAAAATTTGTTATAGATATTGAAATAAGAAATTGGGGGTGAAAATCCTTTGGTGATTAATAATCCTCTAAAACAAGCATGAAATGAGCATGTAACTCAACTAAGATATTTTAAATACATAAGTACAATCTATCTAGCATATATGTAAATAAAGAAAAATTTTATTAACAGATAGAGTTTACTCCAAGTTCATCTACATATTCGAGTGTTAATTTCATGCTTGTCATAACTTTTATATTGTATATGAATAACAATAGTCTTGTTTTTTTTTTACAGGAACGGATAGTTGATTATATTAATACTGGTCAAAGGACCTCAAGACTGGTTACAAAATGGAGAGCAGGATTCAGCATTGTCCATGAGCATGACCGAATCCTCTTTTTCTATGCCCTTCCAGGGATTGTTACAATTTATTTTCCGGATAGCCGCCTCAATCTTCCCCTCTTTAAATATGCAGACAAACTGCTTTAGTAACAAACAGTAAAACATTATCAGTCATTTAAGGAACAGGATCCCAGCTTTTGACTCCATCTCTGTCTATGACTCCGAGTGGGAGGGAAACCGCTTTGTTAGCTTCAGCATCAGCTTCTGTATTATTGCCTCTCTTAACATGGTAGAAATTCAGGGTCTGGAAGGAGTTCGTCAATACTCTTATTCTTCTAATCAGCCTGGACAATCTTAAATCAGAGGGGAAGGTGCTGTCCACCATAGTTTTAATGATGGATTGGGAATCTCCCAAGACCAACGCCACTCGAATACCAAGCGATTTGAGTTGTTTAAGGCCTTGAAGTAGCGCCAGAGCTTCGGCCTGGATGCTAGTATTGTAGCCAATACCCCAGGTGTAACTGAGAACTTTGACCCCATCTGCATTTTTTATTACCCCTCCAGCTCCGGATCTGCCCGGATTCCTTTTCGCTGCACCATCAAATGAAAGAATCCACTGTGCCTGCTGTAAACAAAAAGACAGGAATTCAGAAGCGCTGAGCCTAATTTTCCAGTCGAAAAGTGGTAAGGGCGGCCTGTCCAAAGCAACGAATCGAAGCTCTAGGTGATCGCACCAAACAGCTTCGTGCTCCCTCAGACCAGCATCATTGAGAAACTCCCCCATACATTCTTTTAATTGCGCTTTGATTTTGAGCCAGATGCTCTTGGGATCGCTACGCTTATCACTGAAGATCCGCCGGTTTCTCTCTAACCAGGTATGCCAACTGATGATTTTAGGAAGGATGCACCAGGCTTTTTGGAGATGCGTGTTCTGTGGGGGGCCTCCAGGGAAGGAGCGCAGCCAATTAGAAAATAAATCCTGTATGCTATGCGGAAGGGCGAAGTCCAGATCCCAGGGACCTAAAGCCTCAACCCAAAGATCTGTCACGAACTTGCAATGAAGCATCAAATGCGCAGCCGTTTCAGCACATTCACCACACATCGAGCACCGGGATGGACCGTAGTGTCCTCTTTTCATTAATCTGTCCTCCGTTAGAATCCGCTGGTGGCATAGAAGCCAGCAAAAAAAATCTATTTTAGGCAGCGAAGGATGCCTCCATAATCCTCTCCAGGGAGACGGATCTGGAGGGACATGGGGGATTGCAGAGAGTTGTCTGTAGCCCTGGGAGACCGAGTATTGCCCTGGGGACGGACCCCAGCCTCGAACATCGACTTTTCTGCAGTGCAATGGGGCCTTCCCATTTAAAAAGTCTAGGAGAGAGTCAAGCTCACTAATGAGATTCGGGGGCACCACGAAGTTGATCCAGCTGTGCCAATCTCCATTATCCCAGGTTGAGATATCCCACAGAGTGAAATGGCCAGCGCTATGCATCCAATCTTTCAACGAGTGCAGTGATCTGTCATTCTCCAGAGGCTCACATCCCATAATCCTATCCTCCCAGATTCGAATTTGCTTGCCATTGCCCGGAATCCAGTGGGCATATTGACAGATTAGGGAGGAGGCTTTTGCACAGAGCTTTTGAATTGACGAGCTGGGCTTGACAACAGGCTGGTCCAAGCATCTTTTCCTCTTACCATGAAAATATTTCTTCCACAAAGCACACTGAGCCCACCCCGGATTAGGTGCGATGATCCTCCAGATTATCTTTGCTCCCAACGCAAGATTTTGAAGGCTGAGATTCTTGAAATTCAGACCTCCTTCCAGTCTGGGCATGGAGATTTTGGTCCAGCTTATCAAAGGTATTTTCTTAGCATTTTCTTTCCCACCTTTCCAAAAGAATTTTCTTGTAAAATCCTCCATTTTCTTTATGATGCCAGCAGGGGCCAGCAACACAGCAAATTGAAAGGTGGGGAGGCTGTTTAGAACAGCATTTATAAGCACCGATTTCCCAGCCAGATTTAGCCAAATGAGGCCCCATGATAGGATCTTGGCTTTAAACTTATCCAGCAGAGGTAACCAATCTTTGTTAGCAGCATTTTTTTGGAACACTGGAAGACCCAGGTACTTGAAGGAAGACCAGGTAGAGGAGGCAGCGAAGCCAAAACAGCTGGATATGGCTTGAAGAGTAGCTACAGGGGTGTGCCAGCAATAGATTTGACATTTACCTTTGTTGAGACTGCTTCCAGATTCATGGCAATAATCATCAATCACCTCCTTGAAACCTTTAGCTGAAGGCACTGAAGCAGCACCCAGCAAAAGGGAATCGTCAGCGAACAGAGCGTGGTTAATGCTCTTGACTCCTCTAGCTATGCTCAGGCCCATGAGGTCTTGATCCTGTAATTTTTTATTCAAGAGGAAGCTGAGCACAGAGGATTGAAGAACAAAGAGCAAAGGGGATAAGGGACACCCTTGTCTCAACCCACGGGAAGCTTTGAAAAAGTCTGTAGCCCTGCCATTCACCAGAGGGGCAATCCAAGGCTCGCTGATACAGGCCTTGATCCACTTAATGAATTTAGATCCAAACCCAAATTTTTCCAGAACAGTCAGCAAAAATCTGTGTCTCACTCTGTCGAAGGCACTCTCCAGATCTAGCTTGACAACCATACCTTTCTCTTTGCGGACCACACTAGAGTGGATCGCCTCTTGGACCAAGATGAAGTTGTCCACAAGCTGTCTTCCTTGAATAAAGCCTCCTTGATTCTCAGGGATGATACCAGGGAGGATGGTTTTAAGTCTGTTGGCAATAACTTTCGTGATCAGCTTATATCCGATGTTGCAAAGAGAAATGGGTCGGAATCTGCTGAAGGAGTTTGCCCCTTTCTCCTTGGGAATAAGAGCCAAAAAGGATGAATTGGTGCTTCCCCCAATTTTCTGGCATTCTTGGGATTTCCGAATCATTCTACATAGATCCTTCTCCACAATTGACCAGCAGGATTGCAGGAAGCCGGCGGTAAACCCATCGGGCCCCGGGGCCTTATCTGGTTCCATAGCAAAGAGGGCTCTCTTTACTTCGTTGTTGGTAATCTCAGCTTCCAGGAAATGATTCTGTGTGTCGGATATCAGTGAGGGGACCTCGTTCACAAGAGTAGAGTCATGTTCCAACACCTCCACTTCTTTATAGAGATTGTTGAAATGAGTGAAAGCCGCGGTTTTGATACTATGGATGTCACGATGCGTGATGGTCTCAACCGTTATTTCAGAGATGGAGTTGCGGCAGATTCGGGCCTGAGCTTGCTTATGAAAGAATGAAGTATTCCTATCTCCCGCCTTGAGCCAGAGACTGCGGGATTTCAATCTCCAGTAATCTTGCTCTGCCAGGCTAGCTTTAAGAAGCGATTGCTGGAGTGAGGCCTCTTCATCAAGCCTCACCTTAGTGATCTCAACATTTTCTGATTCCAGTTGATGCTTCTCTAACCTTTCCTGGATCGCTTTCCTTTCCACAGCCGGGTTGGGTAAGGATCTAGCCCAGGCTTTTAACGCAGTTTTGACTCTCCTTAGCTTCTCCTCCCAAACAAAAAAGGGAGAGCCAATGACAGGGGTCTTCCAGCACTCTTTAATCAGAGGCATGAAAGATTGCTCCTTGAGCCATTGAGAACTGAATTTAAATGGAATGGGGCCATAATTCAAGGGCGCCACCATCTCAAGTTTGATAGGGCGATGATCAGAAATACTAAAAGGAATGATTTGCATTTTAGTCTCAAATCCATGAAGTAAAAAAGAACTTTGAACCAAGAATCTGTCTAACCTTGCAGCAATATGACCTGGGCCGATTCTTTTGTTTGTCCAAGTGTACTTTCCGGACAGAGGCTTTACATCTATCAGATCCCAATCGTAAATCAACTCTTCAACCCATTCTCGCGCAGGATCTCGAACAATACTTCCACCACGTTTATCTGACGAGGATAAAGTCAGATTGAGATCACCTGCAATTATGATATTCTCCAGCACTTCGGACTCAGACAGTCTTCTAATAGTATCCCAGCAAATTTTTTTCTCCCCTGCGCTGACAGGAGCATACACGTTAAGAAGGGAAAGAATCAGCTCGGATTCTATGTGACGGAGCTTAGTGTACGTCCAATGCATTCTGCTAGCTTCCTGGATCCTTGTGAATTTAGAGGCATCCCAGATTGTGCCCAGCCCGCCTGAAGCACTGCGAGCTGAGACTGCTTGACCTACGCTATTCTTCCACAGTTTTTTGCCAATCTGGAGGAAGGAAGTATCCTCCATTTTAGTCTCCTGGATGAGCATTAGATCTGGAGATTCAGTTCGTTTCAAAATTCTTAATGCATCTTCTTTTGATCTGCTTCCCAACCCCCTACAATTCCAGGAGACGATCTTCATTACTTGCTTTTTGTGTGTTGAGCTCCTCTAGAGCTCTGAGGCTGATTTCTGTTCTTCTTCAGAGTGTTAGCCAGGAGTTTCTCGAGGGTAGGTTGACTTCCTTGAAGTTTATCCTTGTATGTCTCTTGCTCTCTTTTTTCCCGAGCTGTTTTCCGGCCTCTTAACGATCTTCTGGCTGAAGTTTGGGAGATCTCTATTTCGCCTTCTTCTTCTGAGTCATCAGAGTCGTGCCCATCCTCTGTTTCTTCTATGAAGACTTCTTTAGATCCGTCTTCAATGCTGTCCCCAAGCTTTGATCCCGAGGGGGGCTCTGTGGGAATCGAGTCTTCCTTCTGCTTCTCCGGTTCTTGGGAGCCTTCTATGACAGTATTCAAATGCACAAAACTGTTACCTTGTTCTTCCATGTTTGGAGTCTGGATACGAGGGGCGGCCTGAGAGCCCTTGCCATTAGGGATTTCGGCACGAGGGCCTCGATGAGCAGTTTTATTTCTTTTGACCTGAGTCCATCCTTCATCCTTTCCTTTCTCCGCTTCACGATTTTTTGGGCAGCTTCGGGCAAAGTGGCCATAAACATGGCATTTCCGACACTTGAATGGTAGTTGCTCATAGTCCAGCTTTTGTAGATGAGTCCAGCTGCCAACCCTGATCTTCACAGCCTCCGGCAAACCTATTTCCAAATCGACTTCTACACAGATTCTCGCACAATCGTATTGATCTTTGTTACTTGCTCGATCAATGTACTTGCCTAAGGTGTTTCCAATGTGTTTTAACGATTCCCCATTCCAGCAATGCATAGGCAGGTTGGGGAGCCTAACCCACACTGGAACAGCCGTGGGCACGTCAACAACAGGATCAAAATCGGGCGTCCATTTGTTCAGGTACAGCCCCTGAGGACCCATGAAGTAGGGGCCATTCCGGAATATTAGATCCTTGTCATCTTTGTCCGAGAATTCAAATAGAAAGAAGCCCTTTCCAAGGAAGTACGAGGTGACTCTGTTTTTGATCAGGGGAGCCCAGTTACGTGCGACCCAACTTTCCGTCGTCTTGGGGGAGGGCCAGAGGCCAGTGAACTGGCCAACCAAGGCCCTCTCAGCCAAGGAAAGAGCAACCTTGATCGGGCCTTCGGGGGGGAGAGATATCTCAGGAATATCCTCCACTCGTTTCACAAATTTTGCAGACTCAGAGACTTTCTTCTTCGGCAGGGTCTCCAATAGTTTAAGGAAAGCATCGGCATCGGAGGAGGGGGCGGAGGAGGCGGATCCATAGTGAAGAAACCCGCAAACCAACCCTCACCACATCAGAACTTCACCGATATGCAGACGCCTCCACAAGTCACGAGCAAACAAGGCGATCACCAAAACGCTGAGGGCGGAGAGAGCCACGCCTCCAGAGCGCGAGAGGCCACACCAAAAGCACCGGGATGTGCCTGGAGAAATACGAGGCCCTCGCAGGGGGGCCGGCCGAGGGAGGCCGAGCCAGAAGCGCAGCAGAGGCCGAGCGGCGGCCTAGGTCACGACCGGGCTAAGCGCAGCGATGTAAAAAGTTTAAGTAAGTCATCATATAACAATAGTCTTGTTATACAACAAAGTGAATGCCATTTTAATATGGAGACATTTTTGGAAGGAGATATTGTTTTTTATGTTATGGTTTATTTTCTTAACTCCAATCTTGGTTTATTCTTTCTCTATATACATATGAAACAAAAAATACAAAGTAATTTCACAATTTTAAGTTATAGTTTTATATTTTATAATTACAAATCTAATTTCTTATTAAACTATTTGACACACATATATTTATTGAAATAAAGTATAAGTGAATATGTTTTCTCCTATTATTTGATTACAAAATTATTGTATTCCCTCCTAGTTAAAACAAATTTATTAATAAAGAATTGAATGCCATGTATAAATTATTTGTTTTATATGTAGTTGAATTTCCATTACCTATTATCTTCAAATCCCATGGGGAGGTATTGAACATGGGAGCGAACTTTAGGTACCTAAATATTCACATTGTCAACTTGGAAAAAATAAATTATAATCCTAAAATTCTCTTACCTAATCATATTTTTAAATATACAATTGAGTTCAATTTATTAAAAACAAAGGCAATATAAGAACCTCCTAGAGTTATAAAAGGTAATTGACATGAAAATAAAAAATCTCCTCATGACAACATACAAATGTTAATCTTAATTGAATCATTAAAAAACTAAAAGGGGATAATATAATGTATCACAATTTTCTTATCAAAACAAAATGCTCCTATATGAAACCATGATGGCTTTCATCAATTCAAGAGCAGTAAAAACAAGTTTATTGAGAAATTGTTGAGGGGAAAAAAGTAAACAAACAAGATAATAGAAGAAACTGAATTGGAAACCAAAGAAACTGAAGGATAAAATCACTTTGAAACTTTTATTGATCAAATTCTCCATGCATACAAGCCTCTCAAGCCACCTCTTTTAACTTAGTCTATTTCGTTATTCCAACTATATTTCGTATTCAACCTACATTTCAGTTATTCTAACTACATAGGTAGATTTACAATATTTGTTGTCACATTTTTAAAAAACTCCACCTTGACAACAAATTTTCCCAATGTCCATTCATCATCTATTCCGCAACCCAAGAGAAGTAAGACACCATCTCAGCTTCTCTACTGTAACTGGCTTTGTGAATATATCTGCATGATTTTCCTGTGTGCGGACCTTCTTGAGGACTACTTTGCCGCCTTCGATTACATGTCTCACAAAGTGATACCTTACATGGATGTGCTTGGTCTTGCTGTGATAGGCTGGATTTGTAGCCAAATGAATAGCGCTCTGACTGTCACAAAAAAACATTCACTTTCTCCTGCGTCCTTCCAATCTCATCAAGTAGACCTTTTAACCAGATTGCCTATTTACAGGAATCTGAAGTAGCTATATACTCTGCTTCAGTAGTGGAAAAACCAACTGTTTCTTGAAGCTTTAACATCCAACAGATTACTCCACCAGCAAGAGTAAAAACATAACCTGTAGTAGACCTCCTTTTTTCCAAATCACTTGCATAATCAACATCCACATATCCACAAACTGTACCTTCACAACCATCAAAGCTGATGCAATGGTTACTTGTGCCTCTCAAATACCAAAGCACCCATTTCACCACTCGCCAATGTTCTTCCCCTGGATTTGCCATGAACTTGCTGACAACTCCAACTGCATGTGAAATGTTAGGTCTTGTAGATACCATTGCATACATTAATTTTCCTACTACATTTTCATATGGTATGCGAGACATATACTACTTTTCTTCATTAGTTCTAGGACTTAAATCTAAAGAAAGCTTAAAATGGGAAGCTAATGGAACATTAACAGGTTTCACATTGTTCATATCGAACTTTTCAAGTATTTTCTCCACATACTTCTGTTGTGATAACCAAAGCTTACCATTCTTCCTGTCTTTGTGTATCTCCATGCCCAAGATATGTTTTGCTTCTCCAAGATCCTTCATTTCAAACGTCCTAGACAACTGAGCCTTTAAACTGCTGATTTATTCCATGCTTTTTCTTGCAATAAGCATATCATCAACATGAAATACCAAGATAATGAATATTCCATTGAAACTTTTGAAGTATACACAATGACCATATTCAATTCTGATAAAATTCTGGCTCACCATGAAGGAATCAAACTTCTTGTACCATTTCCTTGGCAAATGCCTCGAGCCGTACAATGATTTCCTGAACATGCAAACTAATCTTCTGCTGCGACCTTCTGCAAAACCTTCAGGCTGATCCATATATATCTCTTCATCGAAATCACCATGAATAAAGGTTGTTTTAACATCTAATTGTTGTAACTCAAGGTCAAGTAAAGCAGTTAGTGCTAACATAGTACGAATAGAAACAAGTTTAACTACTAGTGAAAATATCTCATGAAAGTCAATACTTTCAACCTGAGAATACCATTTTGCAACCAGTCTCACCTTATACCTTTCGATACTTCCATCAAATTTTCTCTTCAACTTGAAGACCCATTTGCACCCAACAACGCTTCTCCCTTCAGGAAGTTATACAAGATCCCAGGTATTGTTCTTGGCTAAAGAGTCCATTTCTTCTTCCATAGCCTTTTTCCATATCTTTCTATCTACATCATCAACTGTTTCCTGATAAAAATATGGTTCCCCATCTTCAGTAATCAATGCAAATGATGAAGCAAAGTCTTTATACCTTTTTGGTGTTCTTCTTTCCCATGTAGACCTTCTTAGAGTGACTGGTTGCTGACTGGATTCTGGAATTTCTCTAGTTTCCTCTGATACCACTTGCCTCTGATACCACTTGTTGAGGGGAAAAGAAGGAAAAAAACAAGATAATAGAATAAACTCAATTGGAAACTAAAGGAACTGAAGGATAAAATCACTTTGAAACTTTTATTGATCAAATTATCCGTGCATATAAGCCTCTTGGGCAACTTATTCTATTTCGTTATTCCAACTATATTTCGTTATTCAACCTACATTTTAGTTATTATAACTACATGGGTAAATTTACAATATTTGTTGTCACATTTTTAACAGAAATCACTAAGGGAGATTTGGAAGCAATTATTGAATTGCTGAACATCTGTTGCTCTATGGTGTTGGATATTGGGCATAGGAAACTGTTGAATTGGTGAACATATCTTTCTCTATGGTGTTGGATATTGGTCATAGCTTTCTTGATCTTGTATACAAGACTGTAAATTTGCATGTAGCTTATACTACATTAACCATGAAGTTGTCAACATTTAGAGCACACTTGCCATCACAATTTTAGTGAAAATTAGAATAGAGTTGTAACACCCCCAATTTGTGTGTTGAATTTTTAAAGTTAGACATTGAACTTTAAATCCTAAAGGGGGTGGACCCCAAGGGATAAGTGTGGTGTGAATGTATTTGCATATTTTATTTGAGGAAATAAATAAAATGATTGTGCATTTTGACCAAGATGAGAATTTGAGATCACTTGCCAAATCCATGAGGATGGATACGGCAACAAATCCCCAAAATCTTTGAAAAATCCTTGAAAGAAATTAATTTAGATTTGAGGAGAAATCTAAATTTCCCCAATGAAGAGGAGTAGTTGGGGAGAGGTAAAGAAAAGCTGGAAAAGCTGAGGAAAAGCATAAAACAGCTTTAAAGAATCCCAAATGGGAAGCCTAGGCTAAACAGGAAAGAAAGCATCCTGCTATTCTGGACGCAGAATTAGAAACATGCTTTGGGGAAATATGAGCTTAAATAAGCTGCTCCTAGGCAGATCAGAGGTTGATCTGTTCTAAGAGGTGATCTCTGCTCGGGGGTGAGTCCTGGGAGACAAAGAGGACTCTAAGGTTGGGAGGTTGGTCATTTGCAGATTGTGGTATGTTCTGAAATTTTTGTTACTCTATTTTCTAATGGTATGAATTGGCTACATATAGAAAAATTTATTAATTAGTGTGATTGATGTTAGTACTACATTTAACAGAATCCATCTTAAGGCATTCACCTTCCAGATTCTGTTTAGTTGTAGACCAGAAATCTATAGAGTAGAAACTCCAGAAACTCTAAACCAAGGTAGGTTTAAATCTGACGTTACTTAGTCTCTACAGATGATTAATTTTTGTTGTGTTCCTTGTAGACACAAAAATGATATGATATGCTTATGTATATGCTAGAAAAACATTATAGCAGAGCTAAAGTTACATGGTACCAATCTAAAAAGAAGCAAGTGAGATGTTAGTATATGATCTTCGAAATTTTGCTAGAAAAATAATAATTTTACTCTATGATTTTGATAACAATTATAAGGGTATATATTGCCATTCCAAACCTATTCTTACTCCTTGAAAATAAATATTATAGCAAAGGACTTAATTGATAATTAAGGTCCTATAGCCAAGCATTATTGAATACATAGAGGTGTACCTCAAAAGAAAAATAGAAATTATAAGTAAGGACTCTAGAATGTATTTTGAATTCTTATTAACCCACAAAATAAATCTACACTATAGAAGAGTTATAGCATTCATAAGCACTTATAGAATATTTTGATATTTTAACTTCATCTCTACACCTTGAAATAAACATTAGGGCAATAGAATTACTCTATGCTTAACTTATATTGAAATTTCGAATACCTATATATATATATGCATTGAACAAAAGAAGGATTTAATATATATCAACAATCTTCTAGCATTACACCACTAAGTTCTTGCTATTGTTACCCTCGACCACAAATGAGCTATATATATATATATACATGAATTGTATATGTCATAAGCACGATATAAATGCTAGTCCTATATTTAAACCATATACGTTAAGAGTGAAAAACAGGTATGAAATGTATAAATATAGGAACATATATATGTCAAAAGGGGACATAAAAAAAAACGAATCAACGAAATACATACGACCTCTATAAACTATGTCATTGACTTATATGAAACAAGTCCATCGGAAATTTCCGACAACTATAAATCACGATTACTTGGGAAATATTTCAACGTTAAATAAGAAACGAATAGAAGTGAAATATCAAACGAGAATAGGATGCGGAAAAACAATAGTTCTAAGCATAATGATTACAAAACAGTGTGGAGACTTTCCCTGTTATCACAATAATTAATCGGAGATAGCGTGTAGTCATGAGGAGCCGACTATATGGTTCCGCACGGTGTATTAGTTCTGCATAAAATATATGGATTTCTTGATATGCCGTGATATCACATGTTAAAATCATACCGAAACGTAACCTTACCTCCACGCGCCACAGAACGCTGTCATTATTATCATACCTATTTGATCACAGCGTTAAATCCTTTTAGTGCACAGAGGATATCTATGAAAGAATGCGATTCATTAGTCATTCTCCCCGTAAAAAATGAAACCAAACAAACCGAAAAATTAGTGGGTGGACTAGTCATTGAGTTCTGGGTCTCAGTCGCGAGGGAGTCAGCTCTTACAACATAAAACATTTGACAGTAGATCGGCTAAGAAAAAAAAAACCGAGCTCCATTAGTTTCTCAGAAGCCGAACCCCAACACACGTAGAAAAGTAGGGACAAATATCTAGACTCAGAACAAGAACAAGAAACTCCATACAACCGCACCATGAACAGATAGAGGAGATGGACGACCACGACCGCGCGGCTGGCTGATTCACATTCGACACAGAACCCGTTAAGTAGCATTCTGAAGCCTGCAACGCACCCGCGAAAAAAAATCAGTAAGTGCGTCTTAAGACGAGCTGTGATAAAGCCACAAAACAAAATTTACTAGACAGAAAAGACAAGACGAGCATATTCTACGAAAAAGAAACTCCATAAACAGCTGAAGGCGTAGGAGGCATAGCCAGGTAAGGGATTAGCGGTAGAGAGCGATCCGGCTATGCAAGTTCAGAAACTTGTAACTCCGCAAGACCTGAAACCAGTAAACAAAGAAGACAAACAATGATGAGGTTTGGGGCAGAGAAATGTTAATAATGAAAACACAACCCTAAGACTAGATATCTCAACGTACCTGAGACATCACATTCAAGGATTTGATCAGGCGAGCTCGAGTTTTTGGAAATCCCGAAGGGGATTTCAAGGATCAACATTGAGCAGCGACTGTGGTACCCTTCTGTCAATTAATATTATTTTAATCCTGTTCAGAGTACCTGGGAGGCGAGCTGCCGGCGAGTTCAGGAGAGGTTGCTCAGCGAAAAGACCTTCCTCTTGTCCTTCTCTAGCTGTTGAAAAAAAAAAATGCGTTCTCAGTACAGTAACTGGGGTGACAAAGTTGAAAAGAGATGTCACAGTCATGAACCTGAAATACGCCACGGAAAGCTGATACCCGTGCTTATGGGTGAGCACGCCACACGGTTGTGGCCAGGAACCGTCATCTGCAAATAAAATCGGAACCCGAGATCGTTAGTACCTGCAAGTATAAACCGCATAGTATGAGTTATGGCACAGGCTAGGGTTTTGGATCGAACCAGGGTCATATGGAAGTGGTATTAGCAACCAAACGAGGGACAGAATCGGCGTACTCACACGGTCGAAGGGCCCCAATACCAGAGTTAAGACAGGTTGGAAAACCATAAATCGCGCAATGATAAATGTGCATGTAGGGTTTACTATATATAACTAGTATATGATATATTCGATCCATTACAATGAATACCATGCGGAACCGATATATACGTAAGGACCAATCAAAAAAATTAATGGGGTTAATTTTAAATTACACGGAATATGTATATGGTCTTGGACTTATATCGATTATATATAAAAGGTCTTGGACTTATATCGATTATATATAAACATAGGTGTTTTATACATATATCTACATATATGCTCATTGAATATTGTCCAAGGCTACATATATGCCATGTTTATTATAAAAAAAAGGGGGTTTGAAAATATATATGATATATAAATATAGGAGCTATCTATATATATATACATGTCATTAAATTTATATTGCCAAAGGCTTGAAATGCAAGTAGTATATATGGGGTATATAAACATAATTGGAATATGTATCCTATAAGAAAGGCTTGTATAATACTAGTAAGAGAAAGGAATGTTTAGTCTTCTTCTGAACAAAAAGAAAAGAAAAAAAATAAAAAATTTCAAACTGGAGGTGTTACAAGAGTATCACATGCCTCATAGTTTAAATTTTGCAGGGAGGAGGAGAGGAGTGTGAAGATGCAAGCTAGTATAAGAAGAGAAAGAAGAATATTTTTTGGGACATGAGAATCTTGTTTGGGACTTGAGATAGATTCATTCTCTACACATATAGACTCAAAGCTTAATAAAACAAAACTCACCATACTTTGAATTTTTTAAATAATTATCTTAAAAATTAGAATATCAATTTAATACATTTTACTCAATTACACATTTAGCAATATTCATTTTAAAAAATACAAATATAAATTACCATTTTAAATAAAAGTATTAAAACACACTCATAAATTTTCTACAAATCAAGAATAGGAGAGTCATGATGGCCACTGCTAGGGTTTTGCTGTGCTTTGCTGTGATCGCCGACATCAAAGGTTCAGCTCCTGCCCCACCTGCCTCTGCTGCCATCACCATTGACCGAGATATCATTGTAGTCGCCACTGATACAGTGGTGTACAATTCTCTAGAGGACGTCATAGAAGCGGCTCCCCTCGGCTCCCAACTCTGGCACCATGCTCCAATCTACTTCGTGATCATCGATAGCGTTGAGGGTGAAGGAAATAGGGTGAATACAGTCCTT
This sequence comes from Pinus albicaulis, assembly GCA_034641835.2. Classification (NCBI taxonomy): domain Eukaryota; kingdom Viridiplantae; phylum Streptophyta; class Pinopsida; order Pinales; family Pinaceae; genus Pinus; species Pinus albicaulis. The sequence continues at coordinate 435,685 of MU968459.1, forward strand.
GCTGCAAATCCAAATGTCGCTCTGGTTCTGGCTCAAGCTACAGGCCCCAGATAGAACAAAGATGGGATTCAGATCTGGATAGAAGGTGATGCCCTCCCACACATAATAATCACGCATAGGAATGAGGTTTCCCACACAGGCAGAAATGCAGAATATTCCACAGTAGAGGACCTGCAACAGCTCTGCTCCTTGGATCTGCAAGATTGGGGTGCTGGGGCACCACGAACCCTTGAGATATCCCAGATAGGCTTGACAAATCTGGGAATAAAAGTTTCAAGCATGACAAAAACATAGATTTGCACCGGCAGGATGGGGTTTTTGGGTCATTCTACCCTTCTTATCAGATCCAGATCTCGCTTCTCTTAGGTAGAACCATGCTGCATTGGGTGCAAGCTACGGACCTGGTGCAAGACCTCTCAAGCAATCTCGAATGCAGGCTGGGGATCCCCTCAACACTTCAGAGACTGCTTTATAAAGGTAAAAACTAGAAGACCCTGTTCCCCTCTCTTTTTATAGTATTGATAGACATGATTAGGTTGTGCTTACCCCGCATCTGAGAGGAGGGGAATCTGGGCAACCATCCTCTGTCCCTTCTTTCTCGTGGCTTTCTCCTACAAAGATGCAGTCCATGCACAACCACCCAAGAAAACTGCTCAACCAGCTGAGGCTCCCAAGTCTTTCTTGGTGGAAAAGAGGGAGGAAGTCCCCACCATCGAAATCACCGATCCATCGTTCAATGATCAATACCAGAAATTTGTAGAGACCGCCATCATTTGCAGGCTTAACAACCTATGGCCTCAAACAGCAGATCTATACCAATAAATCCACTCTAACTGGACCAACAACAACAAAGTCTTCCCTTGCTCGAAGGGTTTCTTCATTGTAGTTTTTTCTTTCCATGAAGATTATCAAAAAGCCTTAATAGGAGGCCCATGGTTTTGGGGAACTGCGGGGATATTCCTCACCCCCTTGTTCCAAGATTTCGACCCCACTGCAGTAGTCATCACCAAGCTTCCCATTTGGGTCCAACTTCCGAACCTACTGCACATTTGTGGCACTTCTCTATATTCCAAGGGATTGGAAACTCATTGGGCCACTTCTTGGCTACAGTTACCTCTATAGGGGAGAAAGGAATATACACCTTTGGCAGAATTTTCATGGAAATAGACATAAGCAAAGGTATGCTTGATCAAATCAACCTCAAATTTGGGGACTTCCACTGGACTCAAACCCTGGATTTTGAGAACACCGCATTCTGATGCTGTCACTGCCATCAAACAGGGCACCTTCAGAACACATGTGCCTCATTCCTTCACAAAAATAAGAACATCATACGTAATTCAAAATCCAAAGGCTAGAAACCTTGCGATCCACATCCCATGGATTACATAGAGTTCTTTAGCTCAAACGAAGAAGATATTGAAGCAAAAGGGGAGGATATTGAACACACAAAGGACATGCCTTCAGCTAACCTTGAGGATCACTCTTAACCTCCGATTTCTCAGAAACACACTCATGAGTCATCCTCATCAGATTTAGGTAAGTAAACTCCACCTTTAGTGCAGAACAATCTGCAAATGGTTCTTGCCCAGCCACTCCACAATGGTTGGGTCAAAGTTAGTAAGAAAAAAGGGCAAAAATGCCGTATAGAAGTTGCGACCCATTTTGGGTAGACCCTTGTGTCCTGTTATCCTTTGTGATATTTTTTATTCTCTTTCTTCTTAATCCATGGTTTCTCTTCGGGACTGAGGTTTATAGTTTATCATTTCCGGCTCCCTGATATTCTGCTACTCATGATTGTAATATCACTTTGTACTATATGCTCTCTTAATAGAATTAGTCTTATTTAGAAAAAAAAATATATTAAAACACATTTAACAATATTCATTTAAAAAAATACAAATACAAATTATTATTTTAAATGAAAATAGTAAAAATAATCACATTAATAACCATGGCCCCCATGTACCTTCCTCTTATTACTTTTTAAATACCTTTTAAAATACCTAATGTTTGTAACTTATTCTTATTCACATAGTGTCAATTTCTTTAAACTATAATCTACAAATCTCACTTTTTATAGCTTTGGTGGAAGGATAGAATATCTAAATTCCCTTACCCTTTAAGAAGAAACCTCAATTATTGTACCACCCACCTCGACATCCAATCTAGACATATTAGGTTATTCTAAATTGATCAAAGAGCATAGAATTTTTAGGGTGGTGTTCTATGTTCACTAAAATTCCCATGATGTCCATCACTAGGTATGGGGTTCATTTCAACCTTGGATATATTATGTGAGTTGTTGTGATTTTTTTTCTTGTGGCTAAAACTTATTTTTGGTTGTCACCTAGTTATCATGGTTCAAAACATTGTTATCGTCTCAGATCCTTATAACATTTGATATATTTTGTGAGGTAATGTGATGTTTTGTTTGTCACAATGATTCAAAAATCAGTTATTATACTACACTATTGAATTTATCATTGTATGTTTTCTTTATGAACCCTTTAAAAAAAACCACAGGAACGTTTTATTTTACACTCTGATCTCCCTAGAATGGGTGGGGGTTTCAAAAATTGGAGAGTAAATTGAGCAGTTATTGTTAGAAATTGTTGTATAAGATGGGAAATTTGGATGGTTTGTAGAGAATATGGATGACATAACGGATATCTATTTTGAATTTTTAGAGTCTCTGGCCACCATTCATCTAATAGGATCCATTTCAATTGAGAATGTCAATAGGTCACTATGTGAATGGTAGCTTGTGACATCCCTGGCCATTTTCTTTGACTGTGGATCATGTTACAAACTAATACTTTGTGAAATACCTAACCATTTTCTTTGATTGTGGATCAGGTTATAAAATAGAATACACTATCACTTCAGAATACTCTGCAATATATATTGTATGAAGGGAAACGTTATGATTAAACTTTTAAAAGAGCCCCTTAGGGTTATTTCAACTTAATCTATTATCAATCGCGTAGTGCCAATTTTGTAAAACTATAATTTACAGTAAGGACTAAGTGGGTTTTTTATTTTGTAAGTTTTGTTTGAATTGAAAAATAAAAAAATTATAAAAGCTAAAATTATGTAATGAAAAACTTTGTTTAAAATTTCAGAATAAAAAGTTGAGTAATTTTGACATCATATATATGAAATTTGTTTATGATTGTAAATTAAAAAACATGTAATATTTTTTTAGCTACAATAAGATAATTAAAGATATGTATATAGTTTTTTTTTAATAGAATAAATTTGATATTCATTAACAAAAAAATTTTGGATAGATTATGTATGGAGTTACAAACTGTTATGTAGTTACAAACTATTACAATTAAGTAAATAAATGTAAATTTAGTGTTATTTAAGAAATGGCAATTATGAACATTCATCAATATTGATCAAGATAAATCATTTACTCTGAAATAATTTAATAAACTATATTCCACATGAATACCATGGGTCAATCCCATGGGTTTTTTTTTATAGTTTATTATTATTTTATTTATCATTTTTAGTTTTTTATTTTATTTTGACCTAGTTAAAATGTTCATTACATTATGTCAATCTTTTTATTTAATTTTCTTTTATTTTTATTTTTGTGTAGTTTGACATAATAAAAATGTTAAACATGACATTACAACATTTATATTGTACACCTAAAATAAATCTAACTTATTAGAAAGAAAAAAAAACTAACATTATAAAAAAAAATATAAACTATTTACTTGTGGATCTAATGGCCTAAAACATTTCAAATAAGGTCAATACCATGGGATGTTTTTATAGTTTATTATTATTTTTGTTTTTTATCTAATTTACTTTTATTTTCATTTTTTGTGTAATTTGATATAGTCAAAATGTTAAACATGACATTAAAACATTTGTATTATACACCTAAAATCAATCTAACTTATTAAAAAGAAAAAAAAAAACTAACCCTATAAAAAAAAAATATAAACTATTTACTTGTGAATCGAATGCCCTAAAACATTTCAATTGTCTAACATTTGATCCAATGGCTCACACATGGACACATTGGTAGATAGGGAAGTTGTTTTCAAATAAGAATGCCTTACATCGTAAATATATGTTATGATATTTTTCTACTAAAAAAAAAAGCAAGAAAATAAGCTTTATAAATAATAAAAAATTTAATAAAATAAAAATATTATGTAATTTTTTTATATTTAATGAGAGAAAATAAAACAAAATCTACAAATATTTAAATCCATTGTGTACAAAGCCAAGTGGTGTATGATATGATATATTTAAAAGTAGATGTTTTTTCCAATAATTTTTTTAAAATACATGTCCAACTAGCAAATGATATATATACATCTTTGCACAAAAATAGGCTAAACTAAGTGGGAAACACTAACTACTGTGTAACTTTTCTTTATTTATAAATTTATTAAATTTAAATACTAAGAAAATATATACTTGAATTGAATTGAATTGTAATATGAAACAATAAACATTTAAAATATTGACAATAATTTATTTTTTTATAGAATTAGACATTTTTAAAATAGCAAATTCAATATTTTTTAAAATTGGTAGTATATCCGTGTAAATAAGTGCTTTTTTAAAATTATATTATGTATATTTTTATTTGATGAATGGAAGTACGAGTTTTATGCTTTTTTTCCCTTGCAATATAGTGATGCAATTTTACTACTTTTTATTAAGTAAAATATATTCTGAATACAAAAAAAACTAAAAACATAAAACAAAATTATTGGGACACTATGTTGATGCACATTTACAATTTCATATATACAATTTTCATAATTTTTTATCAAATTATGATAAACGTATAACATAATGTTGGTAAAAGTACAAAAATGTATCTTGACGTGTTTGTTCTAATTTTTATTGATGACATTATTATATAGTCAAACATTTAAGAGGACCATAAGAAACATTTACAAATAGTTTTGAAAATTCTACGTGAACACCAGTTGTATGCTACGTATAGTTAATGTGACTTTTATAAGGATCATATAAAATACTTAGGTAACATAATTTCTACATAAGGGATAGTTGTTGTTAAAAAAAAAAAAACTATCATGTAATTGCAAGTACCTACTAATGTTGCTGACATGTGATTTTTCATCGGTTTAGCAAGGTATTATCATTTTTTTATTAAGGTATTTTCCAAAATAGCTTATCCTATCACCTCTTTGTAGAATAAAGGAAAAACTTTCCAATGGACTACTTAATCTCAACATAGTTTTGAATTATAAAAAGATCTACTAACTATAGCTACAATATTAAAAATTACTGATCCCGAGAGGGAAAATTTCATCTATACTTTCGAATGTCAGGGAAGAGTGGGAGGAGTACTGATGCAAGAATGTCATGTAATTGCATATGAATCTTGGAAAACAAAATAGCATGAGAAGAAGTATTCTTATTACGATTTAAAGTTGCCTGCAGTATTTATTGCCATGAAAGTATGGAGACATTACCTTCTAAGTAAAATGTTTGCATTGATGACCAACCTTTGTAGTCTAACCAACTTCTTTAAATAGCCTAACCTCAATGGACAACAAGCAAGATGTAAAACCTTCTTAAGTGAATTTGATTTGACATCAAACATCTAAAAGGGAAGGAAAATTGTGTGTCGGATGAATTGAGTACGAATTCACATTATATATATGAAATCTCATGTAGTCATGTAAATTTTAATATATCAAATATAATTAAAGAAGTTGTGAATAAGGTGCCAAAGTAAATTTTTTATGGAAACAAACTAAACAAATAAATAGATTTGGACAACAATCTGATTATTTTATAAACAAAGATAATTTTTGAATTTTAGAGCAATAATATATGTTACTAGTCATATGGATGCTAGACAAATGATATTAGATTAATTTCAAAAGATCCGTATGCATCCCACACTAGTTATAGGAAGCTTCTTACTATTGTTAAAAAGATTATTTCTGGCCTATTATGAGGAAAGACATCATTGAATATCTGACTAAATGCCTAGAGTGTCTCAGAAGGTCCTAGTGGAACATCAACATCCAACTGGATTGCTTCACCTTCCACCCATCCCAGAATGGAAAAGGGAAGTAATTACTTTAATTTTTATAACTCGATTACCTAAAACCAGAAAAAAAAATGACTCCATTATGATAGTAGTGGATAATTTGAGAAAAGTGGCCCATTTAATTCGTACTAAACTTACATATAAACCAGTGAAAATTGCAGAGATATTTAGGAGGGAAATTTTAAAGTTGTACAATCTCTTTGACGATGATCATTTCCACATGTCCAACACCCTATGACTGGAAAATTTTAGGGGCTAATATTCCCAGGTGGGCTAATTTTCCATGATTTTTTCAAAAAAAAATATTTGCCAATTTCCATCTTTTCTAGAAATGATTCACCTAAATTTTACAATATAAAATGATTTTACCTTCAAAATTGCCAGCATTATATACATACTATATATGAAATAATTATAAATTTGAATAATTTTACAAATATATTATAATTTACATACTAGGGACTAGTGAGATTCGTCAATGTTTTGAACTTCAAGCTAATTTTACATCCTTCAAATTTTCTCCAATGTGACGGTATGAGCTTTCTATCATCACCCTTGTTCTGTTCATACCAAAATTTTTGTCCTCTGTCAGATGCAATGAAATTCTTATGTGTTACTACATTGTCTTTATTCCTAGATTCATTCTCTTCCTATCCTATTTCCATTTACTTTTATCATTACCTTTGCGGTATTTTTTAGTCACATATTATGCGTCGATTTTTCATAACAATGCTTTACCTTCTAGAAGGCCTCTTCAAATGATATAGGCTCATCAGAATAAATCCCGTCTTTCAATTATACTAGAAACCCAATGATGAATCTCTGAATCTTGGCCTTATCCTCCTTAAGTTAAGGTACATATCACAAAAAATCCAGAAATATTCTACTATACTCTTCATCACCCGTAGATCCCATTTTTATCTCATAGAATCAATCTTCCTTATCGTCATAATATCTCTCTGATAGATACGTCTTCCTGAATAGTCTGTCGAATTCACTCCAAGTTAACTCCTATTCTTAAATATATTTAACATTCTTTACATATTCCCACCAAAAATCTGCTTTACCTTTAAGACTGAATTTAGCCATTCTGACCTTCATGTTCTTTGAGTAATCTTGCAATATGAATAACTTGTTCATCCCAAGAAATCATGCTTTGACATCCTATGATTTACTAATTTCCCCATCTAATGTAGGTGGCTTTGATTTCTTGAACTCATCCACACAATATCCCCTATCACTCCTCCTGTAAAGATGATAACAATGATGAACATGATACTTGTTAGAACCACAACTAGAATAGTACCTGCGTCCATCACCCCTCCTATTCATAGTGTCTAATAGCCTGCCATATCTGATCATGTCATATATATATGACCTGTGCCCACTATGATATATATTACCATATGCCCCATTAGACATATCCTCGTGCTCGTGACTTATTTGAAGTGGTCTGTGTCTCTGCAATTAAGACAAACTCTGAAGAATTATTGTATTGTATTCTTTTTATTTCTCATGTTCTTGCATGATTCCATCTTTATCTCCTTTTCAACTCCTTATTTCTTCCTTCAAAGTGTAAAAATGTATGATGTTTAAATTTTGTTAATTAAAAATGAGCTAAAATATTGCAAAGTTAAATTTTATATAAAATTTATAAAAAAATTAACTATAAAATTCAATTTATTCACTTATTAAGTGTTGAAAGATGAATATGATAGAGATGTTGTAATGTAATGTTTAATGCTTTGACTAAGTCAAATTACAAAAAAATAAAAATTAAAATAAAAAAAAATTTAAAAAAAATAAATTAAATAAAGAGATTAATGTGATGTAAGCATTTTAACTTGGTCAAAATACAATTAAAAAATAAAAATAACCCTATAAAAATAAAATAAAATAAAAATAAAAATGTTTCATGGTATTGACCCATGGTATAAAAATAAAAATAAAAATGTTCCATGGTATTTTAATCAAAATATATAAAAATTCAAACTTATCTAAAAAATATTCATTTTCATTAGATTCATTTTCATTAATAACATAAAGTAAAATTGAATATATTTATTTAGAAAATGTTTAGAGGATAATGTTTAAATTAATTGTCGAGGAAGTGAAGCTCAATAGATGATCCAAATAATGAGACTATTGTGTAAACTAAAATAAACTAAAAGATCCAAAACTGACAACTAAGAGATCGGAAATTTACTACCAACGAAGTAATTAAAGAGAAAAAGACAAGTCATGAGCCTAAAAACTAAGGTGGGTAGCATGCTACTCTCTAACACAAAAGTATAGTGGGTAGTCTCTAAAGAAAAAATAAAACAAAAACAAAAACAAAATTCATCATCAAATTTTTTATTAAAAAAAAATAACAAAAAGTTTACATAATTTTAATAATTATAATTTAAAAATAACGGTATGTATCAATTAATTTTTTTTTCTTCATAAAATATTAAATAAATAAAGTGAATAAATAAATAATATGACAATTATTAAATAATTTTTAGTTATGTTTTCTACCAAATGAACCACTGGTTGTAAATGCGTCAGCTAAATTTGCTTTGATGTGATTTTATATACATGATTATTTGTTTTATGTTATTTATAATATATATCTTTGTTAATAATAAATATATTTTTGTCATAAATAATGTTATTTTTTGTTATATTCTAAGGATTAGTTAACCTTCTCTTCATCTATTTAAGTTTGATGTAATGGTTTTTCCTATGTGATTATCACCTAGGAAGATTTCTGTAAAAATTATGCATTACAAAAGCAAAACTTCAAAAAGATTTAATTTAATCAAAACTTTAAATTTTAATCCAAATATATAGAAGTTTATATTCAAATTTATCTTAAAAAAATATTCATTTCATTGATTCATGTTCATTAATAACTTAAAGTTAAGTGGAATATATTTATTTAAAAAAAAATTAGAGGATAATCTTTAAATTAATTTTGGAAGAAGTAAAGCTTAATAGATGATTGAAATAATGTGAGTATTGTGTAAACTAAAATAAACTAAGATACCCAAAATTCAGTGCCAACCAATTAAGTACAGCGAGAAAGACAAGTCATAGGCCTAAAAAATATGATAAGTAGCATAGGAATCTTTGACACAAAAGTATAATGAGTTACATGGGAGTCTGACCCAATTACTAATTCTTTTGATTAAAGAAACAAGATATAAAAAAAAAAAATTTCATTATCAAAATTTATATTAATAACAAAAAGTTTACATAATTACTATCATAAAAAAAAAGTCTATATCAATTAACAAAAATTTAATTGATATAGACGCAACGGAGACGCTGCTTCCTTAAATTGAGGGGCAGTGTCTTTTTTTTATTCAGGGCAGGCAATCTAAGGGATTTGAGGGGCGAAAGAAGGTCCATTCGAAAGACAATTTCGTGGGTTCAATTTGATATATAAAATGAATCTGGTGAGTGATTTTAATCAGTCGCCTGGCAATGATGCCCAGAACAAATATGATGATATCACGATCTTTGTCAGAATTTGTACTATTGTGATTTTTGTCGTGATTTTTCTGCGCGTTTGTGGTAGATTTATCAGACGGAGACGACAGACATCATCTTTGATGGGTCGTCAGTTTTATTTTACAGGAGAAGAACCTGCGACGCTATGGAACGTGGGGTTGGATTCTGCGATATTAGAGACGCTGCCGATATTTGTGTATCCATCATCGCAGATTTCGAGAGTTGGGACGTTGCAGTGCGCACACTACTACATAAAGGGGGGTTTTAAGATAATATTTATGACAATTTTTGGGTAAATTTTCTTAACTTGAGACAAAAGAAAACTTGTGTATTGTCTTAAATATTGTCTTTAAGCGGAAAATTAAATTGTCTTAAAATATTGTCTCTATAAAGACAATACATAACACAAGCATTTTTGTCTCTCCAAAGATAGTTTCTTTTTTGTCTCTCTAGAGACAATAGTAGCACTACAACACAAAGGGGGATTTTAAGACAATTTTTGGGTAAATTGTCTCAAATTATTGTCTTAAAATTTGTCTCTATAAAGACAATAGTTGGACTTAAAGACATATTGTCTTTATGGAGACAATGTCTTTAATCCTATCTATTGTCTCTCTAGAGACAATATAAAACTATTGTCTCTCTAGAGACAATATAAAACAATGAATCCAAAAAAATATTTCACCATTAAAATAAATCAATATAAAATTATTTAATTAAAAAAATCTACAATATCATTGAATAATTCATATTAGAGTACAGTGGAATCGAACCACCAACCTCCTGCATGGCAGGTGCTCTTCCATTGAGCTAACACTCTTTAAAGAATTATGTGAAGAGTTATGGCAGTCCTTGAAATTGTATGATAGGCATTGATTTTTAAAAAACGTTCAACACATAATGGCATAATCCTTGTAAAATGTATAATCATGCAAGCCCTTATTTTTAACTTGATAAAAAAATAACTGAATGAAGTTAGCTCAGTGTGACATCCTTGTAGCTTGACTTGCACAAAACGCTAATAATAAACAATAATCTACAAACAAATTAATCTAACCATGCAAAGAAAATTAACTAGAATTAGCACACGTAGTACAACCACTACCCAAAGAGCTACACCAACTTGCTAGTAGGCACTGATGACACATATGATGTACACAACAAGCCATGACTGCATCATCAACTCATTCAATACAGATTGGGCACACTCCTCATTCACCGTTACTAATTTCTTTGACCACTTTTTCAATGTAAGCTTTTGAACACACAGAACTAGAATCTCCATTAACACACATTTGGCTTCCTAGAAGAAATGCCTTGCCCGCTTATACATACCAGATGACTGTTATGTATCACCCTAGTTACTGATAAAGTAGAAATTAGAACAAATTCCATGCCATCTTATTCGAATTAGAGCATTGTTGTGTATCAGCCCAACTATTATCATTGTGTATCACCCCAGATGTTGATAACTTAACAATTAGAGCAAGGTATCACCCCAGCTATTGGACACCACAAGGTATAGTACTTAAATTATAACATCCTATTATAATCTATAAAATTGAAGCTGTGAGATGAAATCAAAATTTTACAACAGAAAGAAAAACCATGTACGTTTCAGTTTTTCTGAACAATGCAACTCCTTAATGCATTTTAGCGATGGTGCATTTGCATTCCTTACTACAGATTTGCAAAAAACCCTGGCTACAGAAGTAACATACTAAACAAAATGGTATTAGTGAATTTACATTTTGTAGCAAGCTTTTGTAATAGTTCGGTTCTAGGTGGAAATATCAATTTGATTGTGGTTAAACAAAGCTTCAATAAATGTCTGTATTAAAGCACAAGGTATGACAAAAAACAGTGCTAAAGTATATATATAAAAGAAAATGATTGCAATACCATTAGCAGCCTAAGTGTGCAGGAAGTCATTAATTTCCTATGAGATGACAATAAACATTTATTATAAGACAAAATTACTATTCATTTGAAATGTAGCATTTCCCAAGTGTTTGTATGGAACAAAAATAGTTTGAAAAAACATTACTGTCACCAAAGCCCATTTCCAATGTTTCAATTCATCATCTATGCATTGCTCATCACATTTAATAAATGCATTTCTTATATTCTCCATGCAAGTCAATAAAAACTATTGCATGCTGATAGTTTGTAAAATTGGCAATTGACAGCAACCTCACAAGTTAATCATTTTATGAATTTTCTATCTTGTTCACCCGAGTCAAGCTAAGAGTTACAAATTCCTTGCACTAACCAACTCTTGGGATCGTCAAATCGTAAACCTTTGACAATTATTTACAGTGTTGCATTAACATCCAAAGCATATTCTCTACCTATATTCATATAGGTGCAAAAATGCCAAATATGGCAGCCTAAACTTTTACCTCAAACAGTAGACCATGGAGTTACTAGGTGTTTTCAATCTTGAAGAGAATTTAGCATTTTAGCTAAATACGTTCCCATGGGACACCATATCCTCCCTCCATTTCAATCTCACTTGCATTCATTGTCATGGTTTCAAGGAGTCTAAATCCTTGAACAATTCAAGTTATTTATACTATATTTATACCATATATTGGATCAAAAATGTAGTCTAACAGTCCAGAGACTATTCTTTTGTGTCAGTAGACAACACTCTTATAAAAAACCTGATTTGAAAAATTACAGAAACGCAACTCTAGAAGTTTTTTCCTCTTTCTTTCTAATAATATAAATTAAATACATTCTAAAATCATTGATCCCAAACTGAAGAAAAATGTAAAATCCATTACGAAATCATTGATCCTAAACTGAAGCAAGAGGTGGAATTACCATTGAGAGGCAACATTCAACCTTGCCTTTGTAGATAGATGCCCAGATCCACATCATTACCCCTAATGTCCTACATACAATTTAACAGTGTCCATTCAGAATCTCATATGCAAATATGCAAATCGGTGTAGAGAATAATAATATCAGAGAAAGCATGTCAAAGAATCAAACTAAAATTAAACTACAAGTTACCTTCACTGGTAGGACATGGACCAAGGAATATTGTTCTGATGAGGGCCCAGTCATGGCTGTGGAATTAGCAGATAACGCAACAGGAAAAATATGGAAATATTTATTGAGTACCCTTGGTTTGATCCAAAGAGAAGGGCGTGAGAATGATCTAGTATTAGCAGAAAGTAAAGGGCATATGGATCAGTGGAGGGAATAAGAGATTTATATAGGAGTTCTCTGAATCTAGGTAACACAGAAAATGCATGTGGAAGACTGGAGGAAAGGCCAGGGGAGCACAGGGATGCATATGAGTGATAGTGGTCAAGAAACATGTAGAATATCTCAACATTTTATGAGGCCTATACCGATATTGACGCCATCTAATCTTGAAATAGATCTTCCAAAACCTCATTGCTCTAGAAACAAGAAAATGAATTATTTAAGTCAACAACCTATGCAATTTGTAGTAACGCAACTAGACAAGAAGATTCACAAGTTTCCATTTGAAAACCTGGTAACATTATATTTAATTCGTGCTCAATTGCTATGCTAGGGACAAATCAAGTCTTGGATATGTCAGATATAAGAAAATAACATGAACAAAATGCAGAGTTTCGATAAATGAAAGAAAACAAATAAGTTTTTGCATCTCACGAGTCCACATGTGATAACCCAGTCCCAAAAAGAATATCAAATATGAATATAGTACTATCTTCATTTTTATCTGGGATCTATTGAATTTCAAAAATATTCTTAAAATTTTCAAGATAAATATTCCAATATAAGACATCAAGTTTTGCAGACTCTTTTATCCATGTTGATATTTAATATATTCAGGTAGGTTAAAATGCTGATCTAAGGGGATCTATGCTATGTAAATATAAAGTGAAATATTCTCTTTTTTTTTAAATTAAATGAATTCAGGTGTAGAAATACCAGGATTGGAGGTCCATTCCTTCAAGATATCCCTAGGGTTGAAAGAAAAAGGGTGTGCATAGGGCATGAGTTTTTAATGGCCCGTATTTGATTCTCCTAGATGAACCCACATCTGGACTTGATTCTACAACAACATTCCGCACAGTACAATTGTTAAAAAACATGGCTCTAGTTCGTCTAGACATCTTGTCTCTCTTCCATAAATCTAACGTCCCGTAAAGACCATTGAGCATTCACAGCATTACCAAAAATTATAAATCTGACTAGTAAAGTTTCCCAATATTTTAGATGCCGACGATTGCATCAAACATAAAGATACTATTTTGATATTTTCCCATTAGAATCTATGCATTCACACTTTAAATTTGAATAGTATTATCAACCTTTTAGGAGACTAGTATTGATTAATTGGAAATTTTCATTCACAGGAAGGAAGGACAGTTGTTACAACCATCCACCAGCCATCAAGCAGAGTGTTTTGCAATTTTGATATGCCGATTCTTCTCTCAGAAGGCAATCTAATTTACTATGGAAAGTAAATAACTGCTTTGGACCACTTCTCATGTCTAGGCTTCAATTCGCACATAGCGATGAATCCTCTAGATTTTCTCCTAGACCTTTGCAGCGGGAATACATAAGAGATCTATCTGCCTCTAGAATTGTAGTTATATACAGTTAAGACCAAAGACATTAGGCAGGTATATAGATCTATATAATTTCATGTCTTTCCTTATTTTTCCTTTACCTTTTCGGGTTATTTATTTGTGTGCTGGAGTTAGCAGCACATGAAAAATGTGCTAGAAATCTATAAGGCGAACCATGGTCGAGGTAAAAAAATTTGATCCCAATGAGCTCAGAAAAAAGTAAAGCAATATGAAGATAGGAGACAATGGGGGGCAAGTTCTGAGGAATGTAAAAGACAGTGTTTGTTTTAATAAAAGCATCTATTGATCCTATTATAAAAATGGTATCAAAGCGTTGTTGAAGTTGTTCATTTTCTTCTCTCATACTTGTATGAGCCTTGTTGAGGTCTATAATTCTCGTGTTGCCAAGGAAGGCGTTGGAGATATTGATTGTTGGGCCAGAGTACTAGTCTCGGCTGGAAAGAAACTTAATACGCTTCTGAAGCTTTCTGGTATTTATTCTTATATCATCCGCTGCAAAATACCTATTTTAAAAAGACTAATCTATATTTCATTATGGCTTTAGATCTTGATAAAATTAGTTTTGGATCTAAAAAGTTATCTGAAATTCCTACTACAGGAACTTCCTTAGATTCCTTTGCATCTAATGAAAGTCTTAATTCAATTCGTTCGGCATCTAGTTCCGGTAGATCTTTTGAAATCATCCTTCTAGAAGTTAACCATAGAAAAAAATGGCGTTTACCAAAAATAGATCCTAAGAAAGTATATAATGATTTATCCATATTTCACCAATTGGGTACTTCTGCCATTATGATTAAAGAACGTGCAATAGAAACATCTTTAAACTGTAATAAGATGTTCGACTTTCCTCTTCTATCTCAGAAAATAATTTAGAAAGAATTGAAAAATGGACATGATTATGTTCACATCAGTAAAGTTATCATTGGAATAGTTCCAATGCATTGGTGTGGAATTCCTGTTTTCTTCTTTGGTCGTTTACTTGACAAAATATGGTCTGATTTCCCATCTACCCTCATTGGAGGTTGTCAGGGATTTCTCGCCTATGGCCCGCGAACATTTGAAATCATTCCCGATTTTCCAGTATGTCTTTTAGATCTAAACCTGAATAAAGTTCTCACCCTTGATCTTCAAACCAAAGGTTATGAAATATTTGATTCAGATAGTCAAAATCTTTCCATTCATTATACTTATTGTGTAAGGTTCTACAGAACAAATATTCATGCTACTCTAGAAGTCCCAACAAAAGAATCAGGAATAGTTACTCTCATGCATACAGATGAGGTACTTGACCAAATTGTCCCTACATATCTTGCTCTTACAGATCTTACTCCTCTAGATCAATGGGTCACCCAGTGGGATTCCATTCGATGTTTAAATCAACAGCCAATTAATTCTTCTTTGAGAATTACTGAATTAGATGGCCAGGTCATAACCCATTTTCCTCAGAGTACTACACAGCTCAAGCATGGTGGATCCTTTACACCAGAACCCGCAAATCCAAATTCTGAACTTGCAAGCTCAAGCTCTATTCCTTTTAAAGTTCATGAGAAAATCATCTCTCAGCTTCTTTCTCAACAACATAAAGACATGCAAAAGTTTCTACAAGAAGCTCAAGAAAAGATGTTGAAACAAATGACTCAGTTTCAAATATCTAGCGTCCAAGTGAATCCCCAAGAAGGATTTAAAACAGAAACTTCCTCTATTCAGTTTCCAATTGCATCAGTATGTGATCATCCACATTGTTCTAAGGAATTCTATCAATTTCAATCTGATTTATCCAGCAAAAAAACTGATCAATCTAGATTCAGATTGAACATGTTTAATTTTGTTTCTTCTAAATCAAAAAATGAGACATACTAATTCAAAAATCATTCCTGTGTCAATTCATGAAGAAATATTGGTCCAGACTTTGCAAAAACAGAATCATAGAGGACTGGGATATGAAACAAATATTCCTTCTTACAGAAAAAACCCAGTCAATCCCATTCCCAAACATATAGAGATACCAACAGATGAGGAAATATCATATTTCCTAAATATCTAGAAAGGTATTGGACCATACAATCCTGAAGAAGAATGGAAAAAGAAAATGTTCAATTGGGATCTTTATACCAATGAACAAGAAAATAGATATCTCCAGGAATTAAAATCTCTTTCTAAAGAACAGAAATTTCCATACAATTAGTCAAACATCTTTTCCTGGAAAAAATGGATGACAACTCATAATCAATGGATTTCTTTTTATGAGTTTTATTATCCATCAGTCAAAGAAATTGAAAGAGAATTGGTAAAAAAATTCAAATCTCAAGATAAAATCAGTAATCAATCATAATATACTGAACTAGCTATATTTCCTTCTCCACTAAGCATTCCTACTTTTTCTCCAAAGGTCATAAGTATGCTTAGCAAGCCTAACATCCCACTCAAGTTACAAGCTGTTAGGAAAAAAGGAGAAGAATTAGTCAAAGATATTTGATCTAGAGTCAGAGTAAATATGATGAATCAGTCTAGCACATCCAAATATGAGTGGGAACTACTGGATGGCTCAACTCTAGAAACAGAAGAAGATTTTCCTCCATGGAAAAATATTGTCATCAAACAAGATGGGAAAATATTCAAATTTCTTTCACTCCAGACAGATGAGTCAAATATGTCTAATAAAGAATCTGTTGTTGCCACAAACTGGACACTGTGCTTTGGCTAGTTTAGAAAAATTTGGAAACATATAAGATCAGTAGTAGAAATGGAAAATTTAATTCAGACACAGATAACAAGACTAAACCAAAAACAGGATTACGCTTTCGTCTCTCTGAATGAACATATAAATACTTTAACTCATAACAACACACAGATTGCTAAAGGGATAGATGAGTTGAAAGTAATCAATTCAAAGATTGCACAAGAAATCAGAAACACTTCTATCAATCAGGGGAAAGAATTGCAAAAAATGTCTACTTCCTTAGAAGTAGTAAATAAACAGTTATGGGTAGTCTCAAATTATTTGGATAAAATGAAGAATAAGCCATCACAAGAATATAAATCTTCATCACTTCATTATGATCCTACAACAACACTACCCTAGTCTGTAACTTCAGCAAGCCAAACTTCCATAGCATTTTCTATCAAGCAACCTTCAGATATAGTTTTTCCAAAACCAGAAACTACTTTCAGTTATGTTCCATTTGCATCCCCAAGATTTTTTGGACATCTTAAACCTGAAACTAGTTCTTCTAGTTCAAAATCTACTCTTTCAGAATGGATGAAGAAAACTGAGGATGAATCCTTAGAAGAAGACGACACTGTAAATAAATTTGGAGAACCGTCATTAGAAGAACTTGAAACATGTGTACAGAATTTTTCTCCAGAAGATAAATCTCTCTATAATTTCCAACAAGAGTTTCCTAATCTCATACAGTTCTCAGATGATGAACAAGAAATTCAAGTCAATAAGACAACTGAATGGGTTCCAGCTCCTGACACAAGTGATTCAATGAAACAATCCTTCCATCCTGAATGGATTGCAGCAGCCATATACTCTTGGAGAATAGATAATTGTACAGAAGCAGAAGTCCTATCTGTTATGAATTCTATGCTAGTTTGCTATAGGACCTACCTTGCTGATGACATAGGTCCTGTAGCAAACTAGAAAAGAACTCATAACAGATAGTACTTCTGCTTCTATACAATTATCTATGCGCCAAGAGTATATGGGAAAAATTATTTGTCTTCCTAATCAGGGGATTGAAAGAGAGGTGCCATGAGTACCTAAGCTGGATAATATTTACACAAGTGCTTACCAATTTTGTAATGGCAGGTTTACTGTGGTGGCATACCAATATCAACATAGAAAGGGCATAAATTATCTTACTGAAACTCTGCCTGATCATAGAGACTCACAAATCCTTGCCAAAACTGTGTCATTCAAACCACCATAACCAATAAAATCATCATTTACCAAAATGAACCTTTGTGTTAAACCTTCTCTGCATGCAAACATATAAAACCCATGAATTTTATTGAATTCTAAACAATTGGTGAAGCCCATTATGAACCCACGAATTTTATTGAATTCTGGGCAGCGGGTGAAGCCCATTACGAACATAGTTGTACAACTTCATTATGTTCTCAATATGATCCTCATTCTAGGCCTACCCTGCATGTATTAGCCTCAAAAACCTAGCCAAAAAGGTGTCATTTAAACAACCATACCATACCAAGATAATCATCCTTCACTAAAATAGACCTTTATGTAACCTACTTTGCATGCAAGCATAAAAAAACAGAAGAATTTATTGAATTCTGACCAGCTACAGAAGCCAATAAAATGCAGTCATATTAGCACATTTAATTACTAGACTAGAAATTTTCTCTTCATCCTAGGCCTAGTCTACATGCTTTCATAATAAAAAAATATGGTTTTCACTTAATCAAAAGCTTATTTTTAAACACATTCTGCAACCAAAAGATCCTCATTCTTGTGCCATCGGAATAGACAAACCTGAAGAGCCTGGCATAAAGGCCAAGGAGGACCTTTGGCAGCATTTGAACCAAGCCAGGATGTGTGCCGCTAGAAAATCTCCCCGTTGCTCCGAGCATGCACTTTGCTCCCACTCAAAACTAACTCCATTGACCATGTATAAGGTATCATTTTCCACAGTAGAAAGCATCCAGTTTTGCTAGCCTTTAGTGAATAATTTTGACAATATTTTTGTAGCCATTTCAGCTTTTGAGGATACCATTTTGACTCAACCCTCTATGTATGAGCTCTTTATCGAATTCTAAAACTTGAGGCTACAAGTGGAAACTATGTATTGTTGCACTATGTACTTTGCTGAGGATGTTTCCTACCCAAATCAAGAAGTCAAGAATGTCAAGAACCATGCATCCCTGTCCGAGACCATCACAATTCTAAATAATTCATCCCTCTGAAAATTACTTAAAGGTTAGGAACAGTGTCCCCAAATCTACTAATATAATTTTTTTGCATGAAAACAAACATATACCTTGCAACATTGAAAGGTCTTTTGCACTCCTACCCAGATTTTTATGTACACCAGAAATAAATTGGAAGAAAACATTTACCAACTATATCGAAAATAACAATAGTCTCTGCAAATTGCTTAAAATTAATAACAGTGTCCCCAAATCTATTAACAAACAAAAATCTACCTTGCAACTTTGAAAGTCTCTTTCAATTCTCCTAGGATTTTCGAGATACCTGAAATAAATGAAAGGAAAACATTTACCAACTATGTTTCAAATAAAAATATAGTCTGCAAATTACTTATGATTAAGAACTATGTTCCCAAATTTTCTAATAGACAAAAATCTTGCATGCAAACATATAACTTGCAACATTGAAAGGGCTCTTTCATTACTTCTAGAGCTTTATGTGCACCAAAAATAAATAGAAGGAAAAAATTCACCAAAATATGTTTGAAATATGCTCTCTGTAAAATTCAAAATTTTAAATGACCCAGATGTTTTTCTAATCAAACATAAGACAGAAAAACAATAGAAAAGACAACATCCTGCATAAATTACAAAAGTGATTCCAGTTTCCACTATACTACGTTCTTGTCAAAAATCAGTTTTCAGTGCTACAATTTAAGGAATAAACACTGTAAAAATCAAATCTTGGTCAATTGTGGCTTGTTGGGTCATTGAAAGTGAGTAGCTATTATAATTTATAGCCCATGAAGTTTCCAATCCTACCAAGGGGCTTGCTAGTGCTTATGCTCGCCCTTGAGGATACCCCACTGGCACCTCCTCTACCAAAGAAGACTGAAATGAATGGTGGTAGTGACTCACAGTCATACTAGATCTGGACCCATTGGTATCGTCACAATAAAAGGAAGCTAGTTTAGAAAACTAAAAAATAAAAGAATTCAACCATCCAAACACTAATTCAAAGAAAAAATATGAGAGAACAATCTCATAAATTATGCCTTCCCTATCAAATTTAAAGACCTTGGGCAATTCCACATTGTTATAAAAAACAAAACTAACCAATTTGAAGAAGGATAAAGTATCATATTCTTCCCTATCAAATTGAAAGACCTTGGGCAATTCCACGTTGTTGTCAAAAACAAAAATAACCAATTTGAAGAAGGATAAAGTATCATATTCCACTCGTTATCATGTCCAAAGGATAAAGTATCATATTCCATTCACTATCAAGTTTAATGGAAACTAACTATCTTCCAAGTTATGCCTTGCCTATCATTGACAAGCCATGGCAATTCAATATTTCTATCAAAACCAAAATGACTCAATATTAGAAACAATAAAGTATCCTATTACGTTCACTATTAAGTCCCATGAGAAACCAACAATCCAGGCCTTGCCTATTAAATTGAAAGGCATTGGAAAATTCAATATTAGAAATGATAAAATAACCTATGAAGTTCATTATTAAAATGTCTGTGGAGGGCGCTCTGTCTTGGTTGTAAAATATCCAATGGTTCCGAATATAGCACCCAAAATTCCTCCAACAAAATATGTTGCCTTGTCAATACCCAAAGGTTTGACTTCTTGATATTCCAAAGCAGAGCCAAAATAATTGGTGACAATCTTATAGATGCAAGGAAAGGCCATGTCAGGGAGAGTTAACCATTGCAGAATATGAATAACTACCAAAAATGAACCAGTCTTCAAGCAAATATGAGAGAAGCTTATCCCAATGCTAAAACTCATATTTACTGCCTCAGTCAAAATCCTCTGGAATTTGAAATTCCCTAATAACCACATCATCACCGCAAGAAATGGAAACCAAGCTGCCACAATAAACACTGCCTGCGGCTCTCCCCCTTAAGGGGACCGACTTAAAAAACTTAAATATTGGAGATTACTTTACCTAACTTAAAATACCGTTCAATTTGTTTTCAAGTTATTAGTATGCCCCTTATCAACAGATAAGAAATTTGCAATACATTATAAGTAGAAATAATGCACCTATAAATTTTCTATTGATTTCCTACATCTACTAATATTGAGATTCTGAATCACTAGTGTCATTAAGTATAAAATAGTAAGTTTCCTGGACTTATGGAAGTATATGGGTAAAAATAAACCTGTGCTAGATCACGTAGCAAGGAGGACACATATAGGGTAATTGTCTAAATATTGGGCTCCCTTGACACATTGGATCGTTCCCTTGGGTGTTTTTTATGTACCGCATTCACTGCTCTTCCTCGATCTCACATTTCCAATAATGGAATGTGATAGAGGCCTTACCTCCAGTGTGTAATACTTGCATCAATAACATACTCATACAATAGATATCATATCAGTTTTCCATAAGACAGGGGAAGCTAAACAATTTAAACTTATCCATAATAGGATCAACATTAACAACAGAAAAAACACAATACAATACACATCCCTTACAATTTGTTAGCATGAACACTTTATGCATAGACTACTGCATCACATCAACTAGGTACCCATTTGACCTCAATGTGAGTATGGATATGATTCAAGCCCTTTCTAATGCAATTTACCATCCCAATTGTACATTTCTGAGAATCAGCATAATACTTACCTCCTTGAAATGGTGTGAAACTTCTTGTTCCCCACCATTAGCACTAGTTCCAAACCTAAAATTGTTAGGTTGTTTTTGCCTTAAGGATTTCATATATCAAAAGGCTATCCATAAATGTCCACGCTCGGGGTTTTAAAAAATTGGATATAAAATTATCACAAATTCTTAAGTAAATATTCAATCTTCATAGAATCTCTCTCTAGTGAGCCATGCAACTTGGTTGTCTAATTTTGGAAATCATCAACTATTTAAAATAATATTTACACATATTAAAATGAAGGACATAGTGGCACCGAATGAATAGAGATGATATCCAAGTTATAACACATATTTTGGAAAATATGAAACCAATTGGAGATGCAGAAATACAAAACCACAGCTAAGGAAGTTGGCCCTAGAAACTAATAGATGCACTCCTTGATTTTGAGTAAGTAAAACAGTGACAGATTACATGCACTAGGTGGATCAATGATAGATCATATAGTGGACATTAAATATAATGCTTATATGGTCGAGGTTTCTAAGATTAGAATGAATCTTCTTCTCTAAGGGCTATTGCATATATCATATATGTAAAGGTTATTTCCAAAAAATGCTAGGATTGTTTATTTATTGGTATTCTACAAAAAAAAACATTTTTACAGAATTCAAATAGTTTAAATAATCACTAACACAAATAGATCAAAGATTAATTTACAAGTGTATTATATGGTTAAAACTCTCAAGGATGGAAACAATCCAATTTATGACAATTAATCTTTATATATGGACTCCATATGATCTTCGAAGAGTTTAGTTAATGTTTTTTGCTAAGATGAAATTTGGTGTAAAATTGGCTTCAGTTTGGTGAGCAGCCTCAAATCCTACTCGTGGATGGGAAAGGAAATCTGAAGGTTTTTTTATTTTGGGCTGTATTTTGCACCAAGTGTCATATTTTATTAATACATTTAAATAGTCCCCAATTACTTAACGTTTCAAAATCATAGTTTTTAGCTATGAAACCCTATTCACCGATTGTAATTTATAACAATAACTAAATTTTTAGAAAATATATTCTTATCAGAAGGGACATAAGCAGTATCAGTTGATATGAAACTGAGGCAGTAATTTAGATACAATTTTTTGGCCCAAGCATACAAGTTGAGAAAGTAAACACCAAATAAGCTCAAATTTCTTATTGGTCTTTACCTTAGCTGAGAAGGTAAACACCAATAACAAAGTTACCTGATCCTTTCATGACAACTCTCACTTGGCTCCCATGTACAACAAATCCATGATAATATCACTTGTCTTCAAGTTTATTGAGAAGGTAAACAATTTCTAGTAACAAACTTGATTCTTTCATGGCGCTCTCACTTACCCCTAAGTCCAGCGAAACAAAGATACTCTGACTTTCCCCCAAGCCTAACCAAACCAAGATATATTAGGATAGTAAAAATTTAACAATCATCAATCCTTCTAGACTCATCTTCCAAAGACTCCCATGCATATAGCTACCAAATCCTGACTCCAAAAGCACAATGCATTGCAGAGCTACAAACAACCATGCTTAGAAAGTGTTCACATGAAAAAGTGGCTCCATAAGGAAAAATCATGACCCTGCATGGCACTGAGATCCTAACAAAGATTTAGAGTATCATACCAGGGCCAAATATCACCAACATATTTGGTATGAATTTAATTCCTAACCTTGAATTTTCAAAACATCCTATTTCCTGAAATGTAGTCCTTATTTAAAAGAATATTTATAGCATTTTCAACACCATCCTCAAAACAAATTATTTTTGCAATATCAACTACACAATATTTCATTTCAGCAACCATAGCGATATGGATTAAGTCAAAAGGGGATTTGCAGATTCCATAGTACTATCTTCACTTTTATTTGAGATAAGATGTTGCTTCTTTAATGGTGGTGGTGCAACCCCTATCCAATTCATACATTCAACCCAATAAAATTGGTCTAGTATGAAAAGAAAATTTATCTGGGGTAATCCAGCATGTGATGATGCTGCAGTTGTTCCACTATCACTCTGGGGTACTCCAGCATGTAATTTTGTTGCAATTGTTCCATTGTTACCATGATGTATTTCTACATAACATTTGGGTAATGGCCAACTATACAACATGGAACAAGAATAGAAAATTAGCCTATTTTTAAAGAGCTGTACTCCATATTTAACAAGGTCAGTATTGCGTTCATAGTAATTAGCATATGCATCATGAAGTTTGTTGGCACCCAAAAATTCTCTAGCAAAAGATTTATGGCCCCTTTCACCATTTATGGCCCCTTGCAAGATTTATGGACTTCCTCTTGCACCATGAGCAGAGAGTTGCTTGTCAACTCTCCAAAAATTCAACGCATCCCAAACAGGCTATACAAGAATGAAAATAGTGTTTGTACAAAGGCCTCCACCATGCTAGAGTGATAAATATCCACATCTTCCTTCTGAAATATCTAGACAAAGAAACCTTCAGAAGAATCTAAGCAAGGAAATGATTGTTATGGCCTATGGACTAGTCATTCAAAATCTTGAACCAACTAATGATCAATATGGGCTCACCCCTAAGGACCATAATCATCCCTCGCTAGATGGGGGGCTTATCCTAGCCCCATTTAAAATAGAAAGCTCATTTGTAACCCAGACTATTAAGAATTGCAATATGACAAAAAACCACTGGAAAAGAACTTGCAGTTCATCAGTCTTCCTTTTTCTCAAAAGGATAAGTAGAATGCTAAAGGACATTTATCCCCTAAGATAAAAAATTAAATTAAAAGGCCACAACTTAAGGAAAACTTTCACCTAAAACATTCAGTTAAGTTTACTTTTGAGAAATGACAAAAAAATTATTTCCAATACTGTCTCTTCCAAGATCAGTATCAATCCTCTACATAATTGGTATAAGTATAGGGCGTGAAATAGTAAAAGAATCCTTTGTCAGGAATTGATGGGGACAAAAAGGTTCAAACAGAAACCAACTTTAGATGCAAAAATACAATTATAAATTTATACTCGCTTATACTAGCCTTGAACAAAATCTGGAATGCCCCTCTAGAGCCAAAGGTTATTTTTGTATGGTCTTTGTTGCAAGGTAGCCTTTCTCTTGCCCAACACATGTGATATCTAATAATAGTCTTTGCACGTGTGCTTTCTATGGCTAGGTTGTAACTAATACTTTTTTTATTTTCTAGGAAGGAAAAAGCTAAAAAGTGGCTTGGAATTGAGCCATGGATCTCTATGGTCACTTTTCACTAGGTCCACTTACTTGGAAGGCCACACTATTGGGAAATAAAATAATATGGACTATTAAGTGTGGAAAATTATTTTAGTCACTGGAAATATTGTAACAATATTAATTCAAGAGTTGAGATATTGATCAAATTTTTCTTGAGCAGATAACGAGGAAATCATGTATAATTTATGTCTACAAAATGAGGAGTTGAGATATTTACCAAATTTTTTCTTGGGCTGATGAAATGGTTGTCATGTATAATTTATGTTCACAAATGGAGGCTCAAGTTCACTAGGTGACCATGGAATTAAACATCTTTTCCAAATGGATTCAACAAAAACTTGGGAAATACTCACAATTATAAAATATAAAGTTATAAATATAATTTGACACATGCCTAGTAGAGGTCAAATGGAGTAAGTCTAACTTGATCAAACTTGGTCAAACCGAGTTTGACTCAAGAATATGATGAAAAAATCATTTAGGATCTTATCAGAGTCAAACTCAATAACTCACAAGTTTGACTCACAATCCTAGTAACTATACTTCCATGTTCTTTAGTGGGTGGACTTCTCCTCAATCATCCCCCCTTTCAAGTACTCGTTAGATGCTCCAAATCAATTCCTACTATCTAAGTATGATATGAACAAGGTGATTGGACAGGAATGACATCCCCTGAGTGTCTTATACCCAAGATGGATTTCTATTTGAGCACTTCATGCAACTAAAAGAGATGAATGCAAAACCTAAATATACATGGAAAAACTTGTTGCAGACCTTCAAGATCCCTTTTGGAAATTTTTGAGTAGGCTATCACTCACTTTGGGTTGAAACCAATCACCAAATTCGATGCCTTGATGGGACTTTCCAGCTATAGAATTTATACTCGCTTATACTAGCCTTGAACAAAATCTGGAATGCCCCTCTAGAGCCAAATGTTATTTTTGTATGGTCTTTGTTGCAAGGTAGCCTTTCTCTTGCCCAACACATGTGATATCTAATAATAGTCTTTGCACGTGTGCTTTCTATGGCTAGGTTGTAACTAATACTTTTTTTATTTTCTAGGAAGGAAAAAGCTAAAAAGTGGCTTGGAATTGAGCCATGGATCTCTATGGTCACTTTTCACTAGGTCCACTTACTTGGAAGGCCACACTATTGGGAAATAAAATAATATGGACTATTAAGTGTGGAAAATTATTTTAGTCACTGGAAATATTGTAACAATATTAATTCAAGAGTTGAGATATTGATCAAATTTTTCTTGAGCAGATAACGAGGAAATCATGTATAATTTATGTCTACAAAATGAGGAGTTGAGATATTTACCAAATTTTTTCTTGGGCTGATGAAATGGTTGTCATGTATAATTTGTGTTCACAAATAGAGGCTCAAGTTCACTAGGTGACCATGGATTTAAACATCTTTGCTAAATGGATTCGACAAAAACTTGGGAAATACTCACAATTACAAAATATAAAGTTATAAATATAATTTGACACATGCCCAGCAAAGGTCAAATGGAGTAAGTCTAACTTGATCAAACTTGGTCAAATCGAGTTTGACTCAAGAATATGATGAAAAAATCATTTAGGATCTTATTAGAGTCAAATTCAATAACTCACAAGTTTGACTCACAATCCTAGTAGCTATACTTCCATGCTCTTTAGTGGGTGGGCTTCTCCTCAGTCATCCCCCCTTTCAAGTACTCATTACATGCTCCAAATAAATTTCTACTGTCTAAGTATGATATGAACAAGGTGATTGGACAGGATCTACAGGAAATACATCCAAGTCAGTTGAATCACATCCCCTGAGTGTCTTATACCCAAGATGGATTTCTATTTGAGCACTTCATGCAACTAAAAGAGATGAATGTAAAACCTAAATATATATTGAAAAACTTGTTGCGGACCTTCAAGATCCCTTTTGGAAATTTTTGAGTAGGCTCTCACTCAATTTGGGTTGAAATCAATCACCAAATTCGATGCCTTGATGGGACTATCCAGCTATAACACTTGGAAAACACAAGTTCAAAGGAGAATATCCTATGTAGATGTCCTATTTTTGAGAACTAGAATTTTTAATGCATTACCAAGAATTAGGTGGATCCCTCTCTACTTTCATCTATTATCCATACCAGCAAGCCATAACTACTATTCATGAGGAAATTTTTCAATACTAGATCACCATTCCTACAGGGACCCCCAAACAATATCCTTTGATTGTGCTATAATTTCAAGATGCCATGGAAGTCCTAGAATAGTGATTCCTTAACTTCTTGGTGAATAGTGTTCGGTCTTTGTACAAGCAGATGAAAGTTGCTACTGTTTTTCCCAATATTATCACATTGAATTTACCTATCAAAGCTACTCCATAGCTTTAGAAATCAAAGAAGTTGTTAGTATTTTTTGCAAAATGGGTTTGTAAGTATGCAGCTCAAATCCATATACCTTTAACAACATCATTCAAGGGTGGTGTGATAAAGGTAGGACAAAAGAAGCTTCAAATTTTTATAAATATATGCTCTACAAATGATTTTTATGTAGCCTCTCTTCTAAAATACAAAACAAAACACGTGCATTGTTGCATAATGTAGGTTGAGGAGACTAAAATAACCCACATTGCAATACAAGAGCTTAGGCTTAAACTTACCTCCATCTCGTTACACATGGGAATCTAAACCAGAACCATCGGATACTCTGTTGACGCACCTTTCTCCAAATCCACTGCTGAACTTGGGAATTCGAATTGGGGCACCAGTTTAATCTTCTTGATGTGAATCCACAGGCATCCCATCACTCACACCAGTCTATTTACCAACTAGATAAGAAAAAACACAATGTAGATGTTGGCTAATGCCTAAAGAAGAGGGGCGAGCTAAGTGGCCCTGACAAATACCCATTCAGAATAAATGGAATGGAAAATGCCCTGCAAGTCCAGCGTCGGAGAAAAGTTGAAATGAGGGCGACTAAAGTACCAACCTTTCATATAAGCCGCAATCTCAAACCCTAGCATCAAGATGGAAAATAAGATAAACCCTCTAATGACTCTGTACAGTTTAATTTTCCCTGGCTTGTCCTCATCTATCACACAATTTTTATTCTTTCCCAAACTGACTCTTCTTTTTATAGCGGAGAGAAGGCTCCATAGCCCCTGTGCGAGCCATGCGACACAGCCCATGGCACGATGGGCTTTCAGCAGCCATACCTAGGTAAGCTGTCTGGCATTTTTGTCCTGGCCCTGCTTATCTGACTGCTGGAAATTGCCTTCAGGGCTTTGAAATTCAACCATGGACCAATTTGGATTCTCCATTTTCACTACCACAGAAGTTCCCCTGTGGATCTCCTTCTCCTTGTTCCACCATTCTTGAAACTCAAAATTGGGAGCCATACATAAGAACCAAACGACACCCCACCCCTCGGGGAGTCACATGAACAAAAAAAAAGGAAAAAGCACTGTGCCCAAACCTATACTAGCCAGAGTCAAATGAGGGGACAAAAATTTACCTATACAGGGGGATTCGTCGCAAGAGCTGGAGATGGATGTGTCTGTAATTTTTTTGGTGTACCATGTGGAGTATTGGACTATCTGGGTTGGAAGGATCCCATGTTGCGGTACTTGACAGAGCCAGTAATAACACATGCCCATGTTGGGTACTTGACAGAGCTCTGTGAAGAAGGGTTTCATTCGAATATCGTCCCCTCAATTCTAAAAGCCGAAGATTATGGAATTCCATTCAATATCTAAATCGTTAGTTTCCCGGTTACATATCTTCGTAAGCTATTTAATTTTAATTGCAGCAAGTGCGTTGGCGCCATAGCGTGTAAATGAAATTTTTGTAGTGAAAATAAATAGAAGGTTGTAGCAAGTGTGTTGGCGCCATAGTGTGTAATGAATTTTTTGGAGTGAAAAAAAAAAATGGAAGTTCGGTTTTTATTAGGAATCAAATAAGATGTAAATGTTAGGGAAAAATGATATTTTAAAGTAGAATAGTTGGATCGTTTTTTGGTCCAACTCTCGCTCATGAATAATGTAAATATATTTTCTTCTACCATCTCCTCTTCCCTTTTGGATTACAAACCCATTGACCTAATATTAAAGCTAAATTGAAACCCAAGACCCCCCTCCACTTTAGATGTAATCCTTTCTAGTTCTCAAAGAGGCTAGAGAACTTGATCATATTTGAAATTAAAGAAGTAGTTGGCTCACTTTTTTTTGTTTAGAAACAAATATTGGAACTTGTAAACCTTACTTTAAAGAGTTACTCTAAGAAAATTTTGTGGCTCCAACAATAAAGAGGGCAAAAGATTTTAGTGGAGATATATGAATAGAATGAAAAATATAAAATACCATTCTTCATGGCAATACAAGGCTTGGAAATGAATCAATTTGTCCTCAAAACTCAAAAGGAATAACAATCTCACTGTCTCAAATCCATGACTGTATGTAGAAGCATAATAAATTATAATAACAAAATATTTAAATAATCAATCAATCACTCTCTACCCTTCGCCGCGCATAGGGTTTCTGGTTCTTCGTGGGGTGCTCGCCTAGCTAGGGCTCGACCCAATGGAAAAATCTTAGGACCCTCCTCCTCCTCCTCCTCAAGAGGTTGGGGAATTCAAGCTTCTGATCACTTCCCAACCTAAGAAGAAGAAGCAGCTCACCTCCAAATTTGTTGAGTCACTGGATGAGATTCCCTCAGTGACTCTCCCACCTGAGGGTCCAATGAAAGTGGCCCTTACCCTTGCGGACCCCACTCTGGTCGGAAATTTCATGGGCTTATGGCCCTCACCAAAAACTATGGAGGCCTAGATCACTCGAAACTGGAAGCCCCTTATTTCAAACAACGTTACCTCATACTTCCTGGGGCGGGGGTTTTTTCTGTTTGAATCCAACACTAAGGAGGATAAGGACCTGGGAAAGACAGAGAAGAATGGAAAATAAAGTTGGAGGATGAGGACTTCGACAAATGGATAAGTAGCACAGATACTCACACTATGTTTTTTGATGACACCGGAAAGGGGAATCCAGGGAAGGTCGGAGGCGGAGGAATTATCCGCTGCCCTTCAGACCAAATCATTTCCCACTTTGCTTGGGGTTTGGGGCTCACCTCGAACAATCAAGCGGAAGCCATGGCTCTTCTCCAAGGCTTGAAACAACTGCAAAAACATGTAATCAAGGAGGCCCGCATTACTGGCGACTCACAAAACGTCATTGGCCTGATTGTGAAAAAACCGGTCCCCAAAGATATCCGCTTGCAACAGCTTTTTGATCATATTAATAAGCTGACTGCATCTTTTGACAGACTTCAATTCTTTCATGTCCTTTGAAAAAATAATACAGAAGTGGATCTTGAGGCCAACATCGTTTTTTATTTACTTGCGGGATCTCTCCTCTGTGATGAAAACATAGAGGCACAAGTAAAAGAGTTCAAAAGATTTCAAAGTTGTCAAGAGAATACCAAAAATTTGTTCAAATAGGGGGATTTAATAATTGGAAAGAGCTCGGAGAGAAGAATATGTGGGGATTTTGTACATGATAGACCAAAGAAAGAGCGAGATTTTGGGCCAATGATTACGCTTCCAGAGAGTGTTCCATTTGTTGTTTGTGGGAATGTGAGTGGAGTTAGATAAGAGGCCATAGGGTTATTTTATGTTGAAGTGGCCAGCTGCATTATAGCCCCATCTTAGCTTGTCCAGCTTATCGTCCCTTTGAATCTGCCTTTTCCTTAGCTCATCAGCTAGGTTAGTCCAATCCTGAGAGTGATTTTGTTGGACCCATTCTGGGGCCTCTAGTCATTCCCTCCATTCAGTGTTTTCTTTTTTTTTCCAGAAATCTTCGACAAGCCTTTTTTTGTGGCTATCCATGAGTTTGGATTTGTTGGAATTGGTATTGATTGAGATGAGGGCGTTTCTCCCATGCATCATCCCAAAACAGTGTTGTCCCGCCATTTCAAACTTCCTAAAAGCAATGGTTTTGGACCATTCCTTTGTTCTCCCAAGCTTGGTTCCATACTGACGAACCTTTGAGGTTGCCAGAGAGCCTGATTAGAAACTTTGAGTTGTGAGATGGGGCATATTTTTCCTTCCAAAGTGCTACCCAAGAGGTGTTGGGGCTGGTGATCCATCTCCACCAGGTTTTGGCGCCCAAAAAATTTTGCAACAAGTCTGGGTCTCTAAGACCAAGCCCCCCATCTTTTTTAGGTCTTCAGATTTTTTCCTGGGCTACTAGGGCCCATTTTCCCTTATTCTCTTTGTATTTCCATAAGAAGTCTCTTTGAATGGTTTTGTTTTGGTTTGAAATAGATTTGGGAGCAACAATGATCGAGTACTGTTATTGAGGAATGGCTTGCAGGATTGAGCAGACCAAGACTAATCTTCTTGAGAGATTTAAGGACCTAAAAGTCCAATTGGAAATCTTTTTTGTTTTCAATTTGGTGACCAGAGATTCCCTGTTAGCTTTGGCCAGGGGTTTATCACTCAAGGGAACTCTGAGGTACTTGGAAGGGAAGGAGTTGAGCTGAAAGCCTATAATTTGAGCTATGTTGAGTTGAATGGTCTAGAAGGTATTGAGGAAGAAGAGTTTTGATTTGGCTTTATTGATGGAGGTGCCAAAGGCCTGGGAAAAATCAACAAGAATATTCTGGAAGGAAAGGGCTTCTTTGACCGAGGGAGAGCCCATAAGAAGAGTGTCACCAACATATTGTTGGTGGGTTGAAGGGGTGTTAGAGGGGTAGAGATTTAAACCAAAGATGCTTCCATAATAAGGTGTTTTCCTATAATGGATTTAATAAATTACAAGTAAAGCTTATGCTAGTTGGAAGATCCATTTACAATTACAATCATACATAACTTAACTAGTTGATTGAGAGGCAACAAGTAAACTTCTCAGCCTGATATGTCAAACAAGTATGGATTTAGTATGAAGTGATCATCTGCCATGGTTTAGGTTGTTGTTTGTATCGATGAAATACAAGCATTTCCTAGAATGACCCTCCTTGAGCACACCCTCTCCAAGGGCTTAGGGCTTAGAGGATTTAACAGTTAAGGATTTTAGGTCTTAAGGGTGAGGGATTAATGGGTTATGGGTTAAGCATTAACGGTTTAGGGGTTTATGGGCTTATGGGTTAAGGGGTTATGGGTTTAAGTGTTAGTAGTTTAGTGGTTTAGGGTTTTAGGGTTTTAGGGGGTTAAATGGGTTAGGGGTTGGAAATTAGGGTTTAAGGGGTTAGGGGTTAAGGGTTATAGGTTTAGGGTTTATGGGTTAAATAGGTTTAGGGTTTTAGAGGTTTAGGGGGTTGGGGGATTTAGCAGTTAAGGATTTTAGGGGTTAGGGGTTAAGGGGTTAGAGGTTTAGGGGTTTAAATGGGTTAGGCGTTTAGAGGTTTAGGGGGTTAGGGGATTTAGCAGTTAAAGATTTTAGGGGTTATGGTTTTGGGGTTAAATGGGTTAGGGTTTTAGGGGTTTAGGGGGTTAAATGGGTTAGGGGCTGGGAATTAGGGTTTAAAGGGTTAGGGGTTAAGGGTTTAAGGGGTTAAATGGGTTAGGGATTTAGGGGATTAGGGGGTTAATTAGGTTAGGGATTATATTCATTTCTTAGGTGAACAAGGCACAATCTAGTTGTAGTAACTTTAACTTGGTCAAGTTGTTATAGTCAAGGCAAGACTTGGTTGGGTTCCCAAGTCCCAAAAAAAGTAAGGGTAATTGTGAGGGCATGATAACTAAGGAGTGTCGGTGCATGCCAAGGATTGAAAAGGCATGCTAACACATGCCAGAAAGTGTCAATGGATGTTGAGGAGTATTCGGGAGTGCTAGGACATTGCAAGGGAGAACTAGGTCAAAATGCATGGAAATGAACGAATAAGTGTGTCTGCCAAGTAGTGTCAACGAATTACAAGTGTCTCAAGGATAAAGTGTGTTAGGAGAAGGCCAAAATAAGACTTGTAGGAGGTAAGCCTAAGGTTACATAAAGTGTTGGAAAAGGTAGTTTCAGACAAAGGGAAACTTTGGGTTGGGCATAACATTGATTTTCCAATGACTTGGTTGGGTTCCCAAGTTGCAAAAAAAGTAAGGCTATCTATGACGACATGAAAGCTAAGGAATACCAAGGTGTGGCAGGGAGTGCCTAGAAGTACTAACACATGCTAGGCAGTTCCAAGGCATGATAGGCATTCCAAGATGTGTTAGGTTCCAGGGTGTGCCATGAACACGTGCTAGGGAGTGTGAGGGCCAAGTGTTAGGGAAACACAAGGGAGAAATGGTTTCAAATGCATGGAAATGAAGTATCATCCAGTTCCAAGTGAGCTGAGAAGGGTGTGACATGGTATTATAGAAAGTGACAAGGCATGTTAGAGTGCTATGGAAGCATACAAAGATGTTCCAAGTGCCAAGGTGTGCCAATGTGTGCTAAGGAGTGCTAGGGAGTGCCAAGAAAACATAACAAAGCACTAGGTCAAAATTCATAAATGAATGAATACGAGTGTGTGACAGGGAGTGTTAGCGAGTTCTAGGTGTCTCATGGAGGGAGTACCATGGTATGATAGGCAGTGCTAAGTCATGTTATAATGTCAGGGCGACATACATCCAAGATGTGCCTGGTGCCAAGGTGTGCCAACATGTGCTAGGAAGTGTTAGGGACTGTCAGGGAAACACAAAGGAGAATTTATGTTCTAGCCATTGGAGAAGTATTTACGTTGTAGCCATTACAGGACCCTGAGAATTTTTTTCCATGGAGAATTATTTGCGTTGTATCCATTGCACTAAATAAATAGGTCTGTCAATGCTTTCTTGTATGTGTTTATAAATTGGAAGAGAGAAATCATAAACAAGAAGGGCCTGAAAGAACTGAACAAAGAAATGGAGGTCACTGGGATAAATTTGATGGCATTGGAGTTGGTAGTTTTAGACTGTCACAATGGCATCCAAGACAACCATGACCTAATTGAAGAAGTGGAAAACAAGCTAGCAGTCCACATTAAGGAAGATATCAATCCATTTTCGACTAAACCAGATATATAACTGTGGCTCTCTCTACTCATAATATGTCATTGAGATTGTGTTCTAGGTATCTGTTATTAACCTATTCTTGTGTCTATTTAAATGGATACTATATTGATAGCGCAAAAAAGAGGCATTTTGGATTGCCTATAGTTTGTACTAGTTTTGAAAAAGAATTAGAAACAATTAATCTCTTTTGTTGCAAAAAGTATTCTACTTGTTGTGTTGGGGAGTTTCTCTCAGGAAATTTATAGATAGCCCGACATATTTTTATATACGTACTGTGTAGAACCTTTATAAATCTACCTGTCAAATCAGGGTCAATCCAATGCAAAAACAATTTCCCCAAAACAAGCACAATATCAAGCCAACATGTGCGTTGTGTGCATTTAAAGAGATGGATAGGTAGGTTTACCCTTAAGAGAACATGGTATCTTAAAATCTAACCACAATTAGTGAGTGAAAGCATTTGAAAAATGGCATCATGAGTGGAGCCTTTTCCAAAATATATTATTCATTTACATTACAATATATACAACATGTATTTAGTGTTCCATCCATGTTAGCGCACACACCTGATGGTATCATTCCTTAAATTGGTACAAAAAAAATTATTTTATATATTCACATACAAGACAGTCACAAGATGTCAACAAAATCACATACTTATCGAAATCCTCAACCATGAATATGCTAAATTGCTTCCAAATGTGCTTGCAACTAGGTAGGCATCAAAGACAATCATTGCAATGGGTTAATGGGATCTAAGAGAGAATTATGTAAGAAGTCTCAACCCCTTGGAGAAGGAAAGTTGAGAACACTAATTAGCATTAACAAACAAAGAATCCAGTGAGTTAAGTTTAGAGGTGTCTCCCTTTGTAAACAAGCATCCATAAGCTTTTTAGAGTTAGTATGAATCTTTACTAGAGGTTGAGTAGTCTTCACATCACCAACCACATCCAATTGAAAGGTACCAACCCCTACAATAAAAATGATGTCTCCAAATAAGGTGTAGTTAATACCAATAATATCACCTTATGAATCTATTACAATATGATTTGAAAAGTACGTTTCCATACATGTGTGAAAGAAACAATCCATTTGGTTAGCAAAAGGAAGTCTTTTTGAAGACCTCAAGAAACCCCCTTGAAGGAGACAAGAAGGGTTTGAAACCATATAATACAAGTCGATCTATGAACCCTATTTCTGATGTTTTCTATGCATGTGTTTGTTCACTCATTTTGACATGTGATAGACAATATATGAAGCCTTTTTTTCCATGTATCATCTTCATTAGATATCATGTTGCTAAGAATGGAATGTCTGGATTAGAGTTAAAGTTACTATTTTAGTTTGTTGTCTTTTTTTGTCTTTTAGAGTACAAATATTTTTGGTGTACTGTGCTAAGGCAGTTTCGCTTTCAAATATTTAAGGAATATGTGAGCTAATATAAGACCATATTTTA
Source organism: Pinus albicaulis (assembly GCA_034641835.2). Lineage (NCBI taxonomy): Eukaryota > Viridiplantae > Streptophyta > Pinopsida > Pinales > Pinaceae > Pinus > Pinus albicaulis. Next base: position 471,092 of record MU968459.1, read on the forward strand.
ATATTTGAAATAACATGATGAACTATTTAGCACAATTTATGTTGTTGGATTGATTGAGATGTTTATTTTTGGATGGATCAATGTACATCTCTTTACCCAATAGAAAAAAATCATTAAGCATTGTTGCAAGTATGTTATTGACATGTTGAAGTGCCATTGAGACTTAGAGGTAGAAGATTTAGACTTGTATGTTGTCACCTATCTGAGTGTGATGATACCTTTTGTAGGTAGGCAAAGTTTCCATTTTTTTAACTCATGGATATATTCTATACGCTCTTGAGAGAATTTCAACCTTTTAAATAAAATTACAAACAAATGTACATTCATGCATTAGTTACTAATTGATTTGGGGGTGACTCAACAAATTGTAGCATGTTGGCTTGTTGAATTTGTTAGTAAGTTAATTAGGGCTTGATAAATTTGTAAGCTTCAGTGGGATTTATTACGGTTGTATGTGTTTTAGAGAAGTGAGTTTGGAGTGGTGGTTGTGCTTCCTTTATTGAAATTTATTTTTTTGGTTCTTCTTCTTATGCATTCCCACTGTGATATCTTCTCATTTGCAAATATTTTCTTATTATGTACAAAAAAGGTTCTTGTTGCATCCTTGAAAAAATTTCACAAATGTCCTGATTTATCTCTGTAATACCTTGAGTTTTCTTGCTTCTTTCAATTGGGCTGGAATTTTCCACCTCAAGAGGGTTGTTAGTTGTTTTCTAACTAAATTGTTAAAACATTTTTTATTGTTTTATTTATTTATTTTTTATTCAAGGGGGTGTTTCCTTTAAACTCTAGAAGAAGCATTGCAAGTGGCCTGATTATAGTTGTCATCAGAAGTTTTCTGTCATCATGGGCAAGACAATCCTCAGAGGGTGAAAATTGCGTATGTTATACCTATGGAAAAATTTGGCTAACATCTAATTAGATATGCTATACACAGTTCACAATTAGGAGATCACAGACCATACAGTTCCACATAAAAATGCACTACTCAAATATCAGGGTAAGTGCAATATTATTTATTGAATATAGTTTAGTCACATGATACAACTATCCCACAACTCTACAGTAGAGAGACCAAAATGGAACAATAAACTCAAAATCGGTCGATGCACTCACTTTCATGGGAATTTCATGAAATTTTTTATTTTCTTATATAATGCACTTTTACCCACATCTTGAGATCACACGAAAATGGTATTCATAATAAATTTTTCAGGGTGAAGTAATTCATTTTTCCTGCAAGATCAAGTTACGTAGCTATAATGTCTCATGTTTTTTCGTACATCTAACCGGAAACATACCTTGCAGGAATTTGAAGGAAATCCCACTCAAATTATGAGAGAATCTCTAGGTGATCTCATTAAAAAAATATGTTTCTCCTTATATGTTGATCATTCTTGCTCTTCACTGTTTTTTGTATATAAATTCATTTCAATTCATTTATATCAGATATACTCTGGCTCTTGGTTCCAATTTAAAGGTCGGGTTATCATCATTGTTTGTTTTTATTTATTTGGAAAGTGCTTGTGTTAATTTGAAGAGTTTGCAAGGGACAGGAATCTCAAATATTTGTTGACCGGGCTAATGCAAGTTTTATATGTAAAATGTGCGGCTTCAATCCCTGATGTCTCAAATTTGGACGTGCATTCAAGAGCTAGAATGGTCATCGTTCACCCACATTTATCATGAGCTCAATAAAATAGCAGATAAGCTCTCCGAGGAGGCATTCAATTAGTAGCCAACTGATGAATTATCAGCAAGATCAAGGTTGTGGCACACCCAAAAAAAAGGAAACTCGCAAAATTTAAGCTAACAACAACTCCTACTCATGAAGCTGACAACTTGTCTCCCTCAAGGACCAATGTCTTCTCCTTCATTAGGCAATACTTCCTCAAAAACTCACTCAATTGCATCATTTCTATACCCCCAACAATCTATTTATTTTATTGTGAGCATAACATTTTTCGAATAATCTGATGTTTCATAGGTGAATGTCAAATGCCAATTTACTATTTGAAAACCAAATTTTCATCCTTGTACCTAATGAGACTTCTTCATTGAATATTTTTTTGAATGGTGTTTTTTTACTAATTTTTATCATTCAATGATTTCTCATATGTCGAGATTCTTCTCTATTTCATGCCTTACAGTGTTTCCTTTGCAACATCTGGTGCAATTTTTAGTTTAAATTTTTGCAGATATTTAAAAATAAACAATTTATTTCATGGAATGTAACTCAATTGATAATCACCTTGTTATGAAGTTATATTATGTTATAACATGAGATTCAAAGCTCAAATCCCCTTAAGTGGCCAACCAAAAAATAATATTTTTTTATATATTTATTTATTATATTTTTAGAATGTGGTTTTAATGAAAAAAGAAAAATATAATATAAAAGAAATAAATATTATGACATGATCAAATTTCATGTGGTTTGAATATCTATTTTTAAATAAAAAATATAATTGTCCACTATCCACTCATGGATATTTCAATGCAAACTTCAGAATGTTAATGATTTTGTCTTAATTGCTAACTATCTTAAATGTGTTTCGTCTTAATTGTCATTGTCTTAAGTTGCCATTGTCTTAAATATAAAGTTTTGTCTTAAATAAAAGAATTTGTCTTAAAATATTTTTGTCTGAAATAGCCTTTGTCTTAATTTTTTTTTGTCTCAAACTGCTTTTGTCTTAAATATAAAGTTTTGTCTTAAAATGTTTTTGTCTCAAACTATTTTTGTCTTAAATATAAAGTTTTGTCTTAAAATAATTTTGTCTTAAATTTTTTTGTCTTAATTTTTTTTGTCTCAAATTGTTTTCGTCTTAAATATTTTTGTCTCAAATCATTTTTGTCTTAAACATAAATTTTTGTCCCAAACTATTTTTGTCTTACACTATTTTTGTGTTAAATTTTATCTTTAAGACAATTCAATTGATATTAAATTTTAATATAAAATAACTAAAATAAAAAACTAACTTTTTAAGATAAAAGATTTATTTTGTCTTAAAAAATGTCTTAAAACACACCACATGTAGTAGTGGCAGTCTGCCTATGCGAGTGGGAGGAGGATGAGAAAGGCCGGCTTTTGCCCAATTGCGGGTATAGATTTCATGTTGAGCGTATCGACATGTGGTTTATTTGGCATTCCACTTGTCCCCTTTGAAGGAGACATCCAGTTTTAGTGGAATCTTCTAGAATAGGGCAGATTTCGACTACGATTCTGACAGGGATCCATCCTAATCTGAGTTCGGACGAAGGACAAACTGCAAGATATGAAGAAGAATATGATCTGCAATATAGCCCACCAAATGCATTATATTGGTGTGGGCAGGAGCAGATGAATGCAGATATGGATGAGGGAACATCTGGTGGAATGCCTCATATTGCGATTGATATACCCAAAAAGTCCGATCTCTCCTTGTCACCTGGCGAATGTCGTATGCCAAATGATTCGCAGTCATCTCTGGTGTCAGACATGTGTTCGCTTACTAACAATTTTAGCAGAGATAGCGAGAGGAAGATATCCTCATCAGATCATCATGGTGAACGCGATCTCAAACATGATGGCGCAGCACAGGGCCTAGGCAACCATATTTTGTAGAGATCATACACATATGTTATCGATGGTACACTAGTCTCTAATTGTGATGTGCCTTTCCGTCGTTCCTTCTTCTTTTTATGGTTCTTATTTTTTATGGTATGTCTCAGTAAAATGTGTCACAAAAGAAATCGAAATGTCGTAGTCTAACTATATTGTTTTTTTTGCTCTGAAAATGATGGAATGTTTTGTAAGATTTTAAGAAAATTAAGCAGGAAATTTTGTAAATCCACTTTATAACTATCAAACTTTAATATTTTTGGTGTTTTAGAGGTTTTTGATTGTGTTGAATCAATTTCCACCATCAAAATCATGATTCAAAATTTTTACTGTAAGATTTCTTAAAAAAAAATTGCCTCGAATTCAGTTCAATTTTGGTAGACCAAGCAATTCCTCCGTCTCCTTAGATAACTCCAATAGAAATTGTGATGTGCCTTTCTATCTTCACCATCAAAATAATGATTCAAAAATTGTTACTGTAATATTTCTTAACTTTTTTTGCCAATTTTGGCCGTCCAGGAAATTCCTCCATCTCGTTAAATAACTCCAACAAAAATTGTGATGTGCCATTTTATAGTTCCTTTTTATGGTATGTGTGAGTAAAATGTGTCATGAAAGTGATAGAAATTGTGATGTGCAGTTCTGTCGTTCCTTTTTATGGTATTTCTGAGTAAAATGTGTCACAAAAGTAACAAAAATTGTAATGTGCCCTTCTGTTGTTCCTTTTTATGGCAAGTCTCAGTAAAATGTGTCACCAAAGTAATACAAATCGGATCTTGTTGAACTTTGCATATGATCCATATGTTGATTTCAGTTCGAACCTTTGACTCTTTTTGTTCTATTCAAATCAAACTCTTTTCGTTTAATTGGATTTCATTTCAGTTAGGGTTTTGTGAGATTTGGTTTAGATTATACATTAAAATTTCAAGTAACGTGAAGGGTTGAATTGAGGATGGGACTATACATTGCAGTGAAAGAATTAATGAAAAATATAGATTAGTTGATATTTAGAATTTTATTTTCATTAATTATAGGTTTATTTTTCAGAGAATAGGTTGAAGAAAAGAGATTAAAAATTATTTCACCAAATATTTAGATTTCAACTTTTTAAACTCTGTGAAGATTTTTAATGCTTTTATGTTTTACAGAGTGTAGGATTGACTGAGTTTTTGGACAATGCTCAAAGCCCAAAGGGATTACGTTAAGCGTATTGGCTCTTATGGTCCTTTGATAATTTGATGATATTGTTTCAGACAGCCGATGGAAGAAAATGCCTCCGCTAACGCAATTGTTTGTGATTGAAAATGGCCCAAAATAAATCATTTAATATAGGATACTTCATGATTAAGAAAGTTATTAGAAATATAATGGGAGGATGGGTTCTTTGATTTGTATACTTATTTTGATAAATAGTATTTTCGACTTCACAGATAATTTAATCAAAGGAGATTTGATTGATTTAGTTTTAAGAGTGAAGTTTTATAATTCAGTAATGGTTTATTGTGCATTATTGATTTTAATGTTAGACGATTGAAATAATATCTATCCTAGGATTAAATACTGTTATTATTAATAAGTTACAAAATAAAACGGTTTTAGAAAAAAATTTAGTAAAGGAGTAAGTAGACTACCACCCTTCCTCTGGGTCACAAGAGAAAAGAATTATTGTTAATGAAATATTCAACTAATCAAGCACCAACACATAGGGATTAGGGTTGAATATGGGCATGATTCTTGTTTGTCATGAAAAATCCAGCTAATCAAGCAGAAACACACAAGAATTAGGGTTGACTATGCGCATGAGTCTTTGGCCTCATTCGATGGTGTTCTTTGCTAAAGAAACTGATAGATTTAAGTTCTGTGTATTCTAGTAGGCTTATGGTCGACTGGCCATTTCTATTTACGAATTTGTCCTGTTTCACGAGATGCAAGAATTTCTTTTCTGGCTACATCTCAATAGTTTCTGTTACCCAGATATCTGCTATTTCTTTATAAAAATTTTCGAAATGATTCCATCCACCGTTCAAATTTTCATAAAATTTTCTGAAATGATTCCATTCACCGTTCAAATTTTCATTTTCGGTATGAATTCTTTGAAAGAAATATCAAAATAATATCCTTATCCAATGTGTATATTTGTAAATGAAGGGATTCGAATCTAAGGCCTTTAAATATCGGTAGTTGTGAGCGACTTCTTATTTTTACTTCTTCAATGTTTTCTAGTGCTATTTTCGCTTCTGCGATATTTGTATTTGTATGGGGCCAAAGATCATACACAGGGAAAAGCCTCGCAGCTGCCACTGCCACAATGTTAGAATTTCTGAATAATTCCTAACACATAGAGAGGAAATAAAAAAAATCCTCTCCTTAACACAGAGATTTAAATAAAATTGTATGCACACTGATATGGAGTAAAAACTCTTTTTTTATTAAACTAAAAAACTATTATGAAAAGATCCTTCAGAATTGTAGTTGTTCTGGTTTACAAAAAAAATGAATTTTTCGAATGCTACACATGCAGTACTGTTTAAATTCTTCTTCACTGCCTTTGGGTATACACTCTATTTTTTTTTTTTTTTGCTATCTCACTGCTCTCTATTTGCTTTAATACACAGTCACAAACAATTTTCTTCCTACATTCTGGCATATATATCATATGTTCCACATTTCATATAACCTAAGTCTTAAATCTAAAATTGTCATGGCATTTTAATAAATCATAAAACATTTAAAAAAAGGTTAAGCCTAAGGTTTTAAAAAACCTTATATGAATTGTTGTCGCAGATTCTAAAACATGAAAACAAAATTCCATTTGATGAATTTATCGCATCCAATTTCCTTATGGTTGACTCGACTTTAAAATATAAAATAAGGTTGTTATTGGTTGGAGGTTACACACACTAGAGGACTCGAAATGTGGTTCAAACATATTTCATAAGGCTATGGCATCCATTTTGGGAGCTGGTAACGTAGGCTTCAGATCTTGTGATCGTTGCGTGATTGGCTGTTGGTTGTTGACTTGGCGAAGGTGGGGTCCACGCAGGTGACGTGGGGTGATTCAAATCAAATACAAATGGCACGGGATAATGTGGTTGTGATGTAGAGATTTTTCATAAATCAGAACCTTGCACACAATAACGGAGTGTGTTCTCCTTACATGAAATCCTAAATCGATTTCCTCATTATAATCTTTATAAAAATTACTTAGAATCAACTCAAAACCATAAATAAACAGAGAGCCAAAGTATAAAATAAAAATACTGGTATATAATAACACAAGAAATTCAAATTCAAACCATTTTGCCTGAATATTACAATTGTTGGCCTCTCGGTTCTTGGCCCTTTACATAAACCTTCACACCATTTCTCTTTATCTCTCTTTGTATTCCTCCATTCTTTCTATCCTCACACAAGTTTCATATTTATACACAATTATGAATTAACTCTAATCCATGATTTCCTACACACAAATCTCAACCAAATCCTAAAATATTTTTATCCCTTATTTGACTCAACTAAGTTCCATTTAAGGAACTCCTAATCCCTAAATTATCTACCCAACAAAATTCCCTCATATTCTCAATTAATTAACAGATTATTTACAATAATCCTCACACTCAAATTATTCTCTCTCAATTTAAGTAAAAATGAGCATAATAATTTATAAAATAATTAAAAAGACATCACCCCCTAGTTACACAATATTTTCATGAAAATGAAGCAGGATGCTTTTGCATTAGACTCCCCATGTAGAGAAGTTTCCATAGACTCCTTCCTATGAGGTCTGCCACTTTTCTATAATAATGCGACATCCACAAGTCTCCATGACTTGCTCCCTCTAGGATTCCAAACTCTGTTTTGCCGCTGGTCCTTTAAAGTATCATCTCCCTTTTGTAATTCATCACCAACATCACTAACTTTTTCACTTTCATTCCATCGTCTTCTCCAACAATTTCTTTTGCCAATTCCTCAGAGTAATTCCTCCTTGTTTGATGTTTTCGTCTCCAACTGGGATGAACACTCAACTTTCTGAAGTGAAGAATAATCAAGGATTTCTTCTTGATCACAAATATAGTCATTGATTGCTCCTATAGTAACAAATTTCTCATTTGGTGTTGTACATGCATTCATCAACACACCATTAGTTTCAAAAATATAATTCCTTTCAGCCTCTTTTGATGCTTCAAGCACCAATTTCCCATCATAGACTTCCTGGATTTCAGTAGATCCTGTTTTGACTTGCTTGCTGCTTTCATCTTTATCCTGCTGGTTCAATACTTATGTTTCCTTTATGTCTCTAAAGACATAAATTTCTTGCTACTCCTGATCTTTCATCTCATCTCCAAATATTGTCTGCTCAATTTCTCTAATTTCAACATCATATTTATTAAAGTTTCCTTCTGTAACTACAACCACATTATTATTTGAAAAGTTATAACATTCATCCAACTCTATAAATGTTAAGAAAATTTCATCCTTATCATGCAGGACAACTGCAATATTTTCTATATCAGGTTCTGCAAGTTTCATTCCTCCTTCAGGTTGCTTGAGCCATCTCTCCAAGAACTCTATTTCCATGTGAAATATTTCCAGCGTTTCATTACAACCTTCATTCTCATTTTCATTCTTATTCTGGAAATCTTCCTGAGTTATTTTGGTTTCTGTATCATCACACTGCAAAATTCTCTGATTAATTTCATTGAACAAATTCATTTTTTTACCTCCTTGGAATATCACCTCGACATTTTCATTATGCTTCTTCTCCATAAAAGCTTCAACTAGTTGTCTTACACCAGACAAGAATTCATCTATGATTTCATTCTGCTTCAATAACTCAGTGTATTCCTTCTCTGAAAGGCATTCTCCATCATACTTCACCTCAAGAGTTTCATTCATCTCTGTAACAGTTTCACCAGTATGTCCATCATCTTCTTCACATCCTGCAAACATACATAGACTGTGAGATTTAAAAATACAAGGCTTCATAGCCTCATCTGCTTCTCTTGTCAACATATCTTTTAATTCTTCTAAACTATTCCAACAGTTCATGAGATCTTTCTCATTGATCTCTCCACCCTGAATTTCACCCTGTTCTGGGCCATAAATATAAAATTTCATTTTCAACTCATCCTCTCTGAGTTCTTCACATCTCAATTGCACACTCATCATCTGCTCGAGCTTCCTCAGCTCTTCTATCAACTGTATGTTTACCTATTGTTCCCTCTTTACGTGTAGCCTCTTCCATTTCACTTTTTTCCTCATGGTCCAACCATGTCCCTAGTATTTCTTGTTTCTCTGCAATAATTCCATCAATAAGTCAAGGTGAAATGTTATCTAAGCCTTCTCCCTCTCATACTATTCATTAGTCAACTACTTACATATGCAACTTTCCTTGGCATTTTCCTTCTTCTTTCTTCAGTTGAGGTCTTTCTCAGAAACTCTAAAATGACTATGACGATTCATCTTCTCCTCCTTTGTGAACTCAATCTGTTCAATTTTGGATTTCATTCAATCCCTTTTTCAACAAGCCTTCATACTTGCCATTCAACAATACAAGTTGTCTTCTTGCGCTTGACCTTTTTCAGTTCTCTATCTTGGAATCATTTCTGGAAACTCTCTTGCTCCTCTTTGCTGCAAACAAAAACTGCATTAATGCTTTTGTTACAATGACCAACTCTTTGGGTGTCATGCTCCTCCGATCATGCACCCAATTACATTCAAAACTTTGAATTGATTTAAGACTTTTTGACTCCAGACTTGACATAAACTCTTCATCTTGGATAAAAAATGCACCCTCTTGTACAATAACTCAATGGTTTAACTTGACTCAAGCTATCCAAATTTTCATTTGACCTTAACATCTGATTTGACTTCAAGGCTTGACCTAATAATTACAATAGTGGATATTTTGACCCTAATTCAAGTTATACAACATACCAATGAACATCCACCCTTAATACATTTTCATGATGTAAAATATTCACTCTTTCTCATACTCCATTCTTATGAAAATATCATAAGTCTCCCATTACCACTTCACATGATACTTAGGCCTTTAAATCGAAATGCAATCCACTTTTACAAAGATTTATTTTATGATGAAAAAAAAATAAACCATTTAATTTTCAACATTTAAATACTTCTTAGAAATGAATGATCATACCTTACCCTCATCATCTTGGCGCAAACAATTTTCCAGCACTTCCATGCATTTCCTTCTTTGCAGTGACGCTTCTCATGTAACACTGTCTCTCTTTAATGCACAAAAAAATTATTTTATAGGAATTTTCCAAAACTTTCTTTTAATATTCTGACATCAACTCATTTCTTCGACCGCAAAAAACACAAACCATACTCAAGCCATATTTGCATATCAAATTTTGAGATGAATTTCAATTCCATTCCTTATACTTTCGATTGATTTCACTCTTCCATAAAATTCACAAACAAATTAACTTCTCAAATATGGCAAGGGAAATTAAATCATCCAATTTTTAAGAACACCTTTAATCAATGAATATTGATTCATTCAATGAACATTTACCTTGGTTTCTCTTTGCGTACCCACAACAATCACCATCGTTCTTCACGTATTTCCAATACGATTTCTCATACCAGCAATGCTTAGCGAATTCTCTGGGGTATAAACTCTGAAAAAGATTCCACCAGACAACCATTGATACTCTAAACATGAATATGATCTTTCTAAAATACTTGAAGCCTTCAAACCCAGAAAAAAAATACCAGGAGAACATAGTCGATTCGAAACTCTTTTAAAAACATATCACTTGATCTCAACATTTAAGATACCACACACAGATCAAGTAATACTGCTACGCTTCCACTATGCCAGTGAATCCACCATAATAAATCAATCTTCCCCTAATATAACAATCGTTGTTTGATTGTAACACCCCTAGTTTATGTTCTTTTTCAAAGTTAGACATTTGAACTTTAATCCAAAGGGGAGTGGACCCCAATGGATAAGTATTTGGTGAATGTAATTAAATATTTCATTATAGAAATTAAATAAAATAATCTTGTGTAGATTGACCAAATGAGAATTGTGAGATCACTTGCTAAATCCATGAGGATTGATAGAGGCAAATACTTTCCCCAAAAAATCTTTCAAAAATCCTTGAAATAATTTATTTCCAAATTAGATTTTGAGGAAAATCTAGTTTCCCCAATGAGGTGGAGAGTAGTTGGGAAGAGGTAAAAAAGCTATGAAAAGCAGAATGCAGCTTTAAAAATCCCTAAATAAGGGAAGCCTAGGAAAACAGGAAGAAAAGCATCCTGAGATTCTGGACGTAGAATTAGAAATAGGCTTTGGAGAGCAAAAGTTTAAATAAACTATTCCTGAACAGATTAGAGGTTGATCTGTTCTAGGAAATGACCTTAGCTCGGGGGTGAGTTATTGGGGACATAATAACTCTAAGGTTGGGAGGTTGGTCAGTTACAAGAAGGGGTATGCACACTGTTTTGATGATTAATTAGTTTTTGTTATTATATAACAGTGGTGAAAAATACTATGGTAATTATGTTGAGTTAAAGTGATGTGCAATGAATTTTCCTACTTTTAGCAGAGTTAAGTAGAAGAAATAATTCTCCCAACTTCTGTATGGTAATAGGAAAGAATGCTAGGGAATAATGTCAATCGGAATCTCTAAATCGTTGGATGGTTTAAATCTGGAGAAAGTGTACAATGCTTCCCTAGCATAGTTAAAGTAACTTTAATCTTCTTTTGTAATAAATGGTCATTCAACAAACAAATGAAAAAAAAAGAGAGTTAAACATGTGTGTACTACTGTAGAAATCTTTGGAAATTTGTGATAAGTTCTACATAGATATGTGCCTAGATGTACACAGAAAACATAGGAGTCTCTCGTTAATTATGGGAACTACATGGCATGTAGTCAATTCTATTACTCTGTTGCAGAAAAATTATAATTAACCAGAATTACATATGATAAATTAGTTGTAATTGGGACATAAAAAGTTTATTATAAATCTATGTCTGCTTTTGGTAAGACTAACTAGCTGAAAGGTTGCACTGTCAAATTAGCAGTTAGTGTTAGAGGAATTGTAGAAAACAAGACTACCGGTCAAACTCTAGAACTATGAAGTGAATAAGAACATAGCCAAAGAAATCATTAATAAAATTTGATTAATCATCTTATACCAGGATAGATGTAAATAATGTACAGGAGAGAAAACAAGTATGTACCTGTGGGATTTAAGTAAAAGAAGTAGGAAAGCTACAATCTTTGTTCAGTGGAAATTGAATTTGAGACAATCATGTACATGCAGAAGCCATGGTGAAGGCTGAAAAAAATAATTCTAGAGTGAGTTATTTTGTTATTGTGTCATGATGCCATGGTCGATTTTATATAGAGATATAGAGAAGCTGACTAACTTAATTCAAGAAGAAAACATGAATAGTACAGAGAATCCGAAGTAAAATATGGTGAAACAGGAATTCATCTGAACTAAACCTCAATTGAACTAGTGAGCTACGGTATTCATCAAAATAAGACCCATGAATATCTTCGTATACTTCCCACATCATAAGCACAAACAATATTCAGTTGATAGTCAATTTATCATTATATGTGTCTGTGAAAAAAAAAATTAAAGTTAAATAAATACACAAATAAAAGTCCAGAGCATTTATACTTTGCTGGACAATAATTATAAATGAATCTAAGTTAGAAAATTCTGTTAGGTGAAAAATCCCTATAACTTGGTGTCTAAACCACTAGTATTCCATATTATCATCTCAGAGAAGTCGGCTAAGAGTAAAAAGGATATCCCATCCTTGTGAAAATCTGTGAACTAAGCTAAGTAGGAAACTAAGGTAAAAATCATTTCCGATAGGAAATAGACGCCGACCTGTGTCAAACGAGAAGAAAATCGTTATAGTGGTTCTATAACAAAGCTACGTATGTTGTCCTCAACAATTTAGTCACGGGGTAAATAACGTACCTGCAAAAGCATTGAGGGAATTAAGTAAATATGTATGAACACAATGTGACAAAGATGCATATAAGAAGTTATGAGAACCAAACAGGCTTCGACTTACCCAAAGACAGTAGGAAGAACCAAATCCCTCCTAAAATTATTCTACGAAGCAACTGAGAAGAATTAGATATATATATATATATATATATATATATATATATATATATATATATATATATATATACACACTGCGTATAAATCAAACCATACTAGGATTCAATAATTTTACCAAGTATTACCTCAGATGTGGGACTATACACTGCGTAGGAGAGTTGTGCATATAGAAAAAAAACCATCTACATATATTACAAGAATGTCAAGGATATACCTGGACGTGTTACAAGAAACAAAACAAAACTCGCGACGGGAGGTAAGTTTTAAGGAGTTCCTCATAACCTCTAGAGAGGGTCAACAAGGGCAACCTGAGACGAGTACTTGGCACACGTCGTCTTTGCTAAAGCGGCGACGCTATGAAATTTCGTTTAAAACCCCATACAAATAATAATCGGCAACTGTATGTAGTTGCCTTCTAGACACAGACAGAAAAACGAAGGTCAAATATATGTTGACGCAAGAAGAAAGAAAAAACCAGGAAACATCATAGAAATTTCGATTCGGTGTTAATACGACGCCTCTAAACACAAGTATTCAACCAAATTAGGAAGCCGCCGAGATACAATATAAGATATTATTAACACACTAAATATTTCAACAATAGCAAATGTGGAAAGAAACACGAATACCAATACATCAGCGTAACCACAAATTAAAAAGTAAGAGTATACTGTATAGCTATACAAGCTCTGAGGAGGACTTAACATTAAATTAATATCAAAAGGATATAGCAAGAAGTCACCTGAACGATTAAAATATCGGCACTGGGAGGCCGACACAGTTTCATGTAAGATCACGTCGGATGGCAAAGAAAAACGCAACAGAGGAGTCGAGAGGCCTCGGTGTTCCCTGAGAAGAAAATTTTACAAGGTGACAAATGAAAGTTATAGAGTGAAAAATTGAATTGTATAATTGAGCCAAACCCTAATTCATTGTGAATCCCCACCGTCCACGTGGAGGGTGATGCCCAAAACTGGACAAGGCCAGAGAAAAAGGAACCTCAAAAAGAACAAGATCGGTGCAGTATGAGTGATAAGATTTACGAACCGATCCCATAGTACCCATTCCCCATCAACAACCATACGAAAGTCCATGAAAAATAGCACATAATTTAATCCTCATAAATGAAAGGCACCAGAAGTACAATGAAATCTTTCGAGGAGTGAATGGAGGACCATTTAACAAGACATAACATTAAACCGGAGAATAAGTAAGAGTTGACAAGTACTGGTGCCATGGCGTTGCTCAGTTATACACTCGAACCCTCATGGGTATCAACGAAACCAAGATAAGATGTAGTAGTTACAATAATACGAACGAAAATTGAATCTGGTTGATATATATATATAAGTTCCCATGTGAAAAATAAAGGAAACCAAAATACAACCAATAGGTTTATATGCGCATACGATATGTATTTCAACCATGAGCTAAGATCAAGTAAACAATAAGTGAATACACATCATCTCATCTCATGCTTAGTGGCATTGGGATTGTTGTCAATCCTAGAGACAACCTTGAGCTGTGAAAGACCAGTGCCCAGGACATCTTAAACAGCAGAGAGCAAAAGTAATGTAATATAACAGGGATAACTAGCAGGACAAAACTCTCATGCTTTTCATTTATAAACAGGAAGTCTAGCTCGATTGGGACCAAAACTTTCAGAAGTTTGATGCATGAAAGAGTATATTGCAAAAACAAAGTGTAAAACTCTTACGCAAAGGCATCAGACAATTTAAGACAGCTCATGGTAAAGAGGGCCAGTTCAACAACACTTAATAGAGATAAGTAATCTGCAGATGTTCACAATGTAAGAAAGAATGAGAAAATATAGGTTGTCACATGGATAGTATCCGGACACATATATCACCATGTAATGGGCTTATCTACTTAAGAATCCATTCACAATAATAGTGTATTTCCAAAATAACATCACATTGAAGCCAATATAGCAGAAGTATGGGTGTTGTAAGAATGGAACAATATATTATGCATAAGCTATATTTAAAGCGCTAGATTGATTCCAACATAAGTATCATCTAAGATAAGTTCACATTAAAATCAATGAGCTGCTCGCATTCCGAAACATGATATACGAGGAACGGATGAGATAAGACAAACAATTGATAGACACATAAAGGAGAAGTTACGTTCTATTAAATATCAAAGACTAGAATCCTCCTTATAGATAAAAATTCTCTTCATTGAAACCCAACGAGCTCTGAACCTTCATACAAGAGTTAAAGCAAAATGCATACAAAATCCTCTTACAGCATAGTTTTCTGATAAAATCTAGAACCCTGTGTTCTCTTCTATTCTTGTTTATATAGGAACTTCTCTACATGGGCGAGAAGATATTTTGGGAAAATATCTTCCTCGCATGCTAGGAATTTGTTAGAATTCCTTGTCAAAGTAACCAAAAATCATGATAAGGAATAAAAACCTCTCATCCTTTGCTGTTAGGCACTAGGCCATTTTAAAACCAAAATTGTATAACAGTCTAAGTAAAAGGAAATCGCTGTGGTGAAATTTAAATTCCACCTGAAACTTGAAAAAGACTAACTAAGGTAAAAAGTAAAAAAGGCCACAAGGTCTGAATCAGGAAATAACAATGCATCATTTGTGAGAAGGGGTCAAAGTTGTTGCTGATATGGGTGGTGGCACGTTTGCGGATGAAATGGCAATTTGGCTGACAAACTAAGCGCACCTCTGCTGACTGTTTGCGGCAGGCTCAGGCATCGTTGCAAATCCTTCTACCCTGATGAAGGCCTCAGTGAGGTCACTCAGATTTGCCTCTGTAGGAATTTTATGTTTTAACAAGTGAAGGAGGGCAAACTCTGGGTAGAGTGATGCAACCATGGTTTCGGCTTTGAGCCGGGTGGCTTTATCTGACAGGACATCCGTCCGGTCCCTTTCTTGCTTTGGGCATGCTTCATATTCTGGTAATGGTCGCATCATGAAAGGGGTGGTGGAGTCCCAGCACGTCGGAAGCCCTGCCGTCGTAATCTCATTCCAAACTGCATCAAACTGGTCCACGATGTATACCAACTGCTGTAAGGCCTTCGAAGCCACGACGCGAACCGATTCCTTATCAATGATTTTCTCGCATTCCAAGGCTTCCTTATGCTGGCTGACTATGCCATGCTGCTCGGCTTCATTAGCTCTCATCCCTTTCAAGAATGACACATACTCCCTGGCGCGTTGAGCTCTGCTGACCAAATCGAGATCCCCTTCCTGAAATTGCCTCCTGAGATAGAGCGCTGAGGATTTCATCTCCCTGATGACTTTCATAAACTCCCATTGCACTGTTACAGCTGAAATGATCTCGGACCAAATAATCTTTCTACCATCCCTGAGAGTGAGGTTACCTTTTAGGCATGCGTTGAGATCATTTATGGTCTTCTGCTGGTCGGCCCTTGTTTTCTTTTCTTGTTCTATCTCTTTCTTCAATGCTTGTATTCTTCTAGTATTCTCTGACAGGGATTTTTCCAAATCTGTGATCCTTTGCCTTGCAGTGGAAGCCTGCTTCTCCAGTATATCATTTGTAGCTTTCGCTACGTCCATCTTCTCTGAAAGTGAACTCGTCTCAGGTGGTGTTGTAGAAGGTGCGCAGCTGTGTGTGTCCCAAGTGTTCTGTAGCTCTGACAACCTACTCTGAAGGGTAGCGATTGTTCTTGCCAATTTCTCCTTCTCTTCTCTTTCTCTTGACAATCTGCCAGCCAATTCCGTTTTTTCTTTCTCCACTTGCGCCAACTCAGCTGTCTGCACATGCTGGGAGGCCGGCATGTGCACTCTGCTTTTCAATGAGGCAACTTCCTTCTGTAATTGGTCTATTAAAAAGCCCTGCAGGTTTGCTTCCCCAGTCTCTTTCCCTTTGATTTGATCCCGGAAGCCACGTATTTGATTTTCCTGGGCGCGGGTGCTTGCCTGCTCATTCTTCAGGGTAATCGTCACTTGTTCATGCTTTTTCTCGAGTTTTCTCACTGCGATGGTAACTCGCATTACCTCGTCCTTCAGCATATCACCTACGACCTGAAACAGGTTACACATATCAGTTGCTGGCACCTTAGTCATGTCAATTGCATGCTGGAGTACCCGGTAGCTAGTGGTACCTGTATCAGGGTCCAAAAGGGCTTCAACCATAGACAATACCAGGTGTTCAGTATCCACATTCATGGTGGCGGAAATCCTGGTCTGATACTTTTCTACACACCCCTCCAGCTCAGCTTTGTACTTATCTCTAATTATCCTGTTCTTCTTGATCCTTTCAGCTGCCACTCGTGAATTATAGTCTCCCATGGCCTGTGAAACCTCAGTGAAGTCGGAGGAGGTGGTGTTGTCTCTCAACACTTTGATTCCAGCCTTGCTGCTGTCAAGTGGTGCATATGGTATGAAAGGTTCAAGCAGTTGTTCTTCCCCTATAACTTCGGCTTCACTTGAGACTATTTTCTACTTTTTACGAGCGGGAGAACCTACTACTGAAGGGCCCACTTCTTCTTCTTGGCATTTATTGATGCCTTCCTCTTCCCGTGTGGAAGATGAATCTGTCTCCATCTGCGAAACCAAAGGCCAAATTTCCAAGTTAGCCTTCCACTCTATAAACGGTCTTGGTTCATGCACATAAGGGGTGGACCTATTCCTCTTTCTTCTGTTTGAAATGATCTCCCAAGGATCATAGGCCCAAGTTTTCCCCTCTCTTAGGTCCATGCCCTGCAACAGCTTCTCAACAATGGGAAGGGCAAGTCTTGAATTCATGATGAACAGGCCGATATGGGTAGGTGGCCTCAGTATGTAATCTTTCTTAGCGGGGACAAAGTGGAGTTGGCCAGCCGTGAGGGCTTGCCGAATATACTCTAGAGCATAAACTCGTCGAGCGGGAAACATGGGTAGTAGGTAAGGGGCGACCTTGGCTCCATAGACCTGAATTTTAGTATAATTAGCAGAGAGGTACCAATCCCCGGTGCTCTGGGTTTTACCAGCTTGCAGCCAGTTCTTCATTTCAGGAAAGGCCCTAGGTGATGATGAATCATGAATGATGGTATAAGCAATGGACATGAAATCATTTAGGAAACTTGAATAACCCACCCCTTTTGGCAATTGGCACACTACAAATTTCCAGTCCAAAACAGGTCGGGGTTGAGAATTGACCTCGTATACCCTATCCAAGCCCAAATGCTCGAACCTATTAGCATGTTGATACAGGAAAAGATACATTACCATTGAACAGAAATGAAAATGACTGGTTTCTGAAAGCTCTTGGAACTGGGTGTGAATATTGGTAGATAAGTAACCTAGGATATCCAGGACGACCCCCTTCTGAGACATTAACCACAAAAAAAAAACACATACTTTGGAAGTTTCCCCCAACCAGCCTATACCTAAAAGACCCACAATGAGAGCTAGGATGGGCTACACTTCTTCCTTAAACAGGTTTAATGGGAGGAGTTTCGCAACGGGAAGGGAAGTAGCCTGGCTGCTGTTGATAGAAGCAATAAAGCTTTTTTGATGCTCCCATGGCGATTTAGTAAACTGCGAAGTTAAATCTTCTTCGCTAAAAGCAGTGTAGGTGGTGCTGGTGGGAAAATGGAGGGCTTGCTTGATGATGTCGGGAAAAAGGGAGAAAATCTCGTTCCCCTGGGGGGAGGTAAACGTGCCTCGGTTTTCATCGTAGGTGTCTCTAAGCCAGCAGATAAACTCGACCACCAGGAAGACTGGGGGGGTAATCTGATTGTAAAAGCCTAATACAACCACCTGATATCGATCCCTATTCTGGACATGTCACGAAAAGAGTTCAGGTCTTATACTGCTAATGGGTAAAGGGTATTGGTGATCGTAGATTCCAGCTTGCTGGTCTATGAATGGCTCGAACCCGGGAGGGTCTCTGGTTTCTCAGACCTGGGGATTATCTGCTTCTTTTTTCTTGGGTGTGCCCCTTCCCATGACTAACATATGAAATCTGAAAAGAAAAACGAAAGGAAAACATAGGGAATGTAATGGACAGAGTACCTGCACAGTAGGTAAATTTTCTTGGGAAAGCGACGCGGAGGGTAGTCTGGTGATGATTGGGTAGACCTGGTACTTGTTCCCGCTTGGTATATATCGTAACTGGAAAACCTGTGACTTTTACTGCAGTAAAATATGGGAAACTATTGTCTAAGACTGGTAATTCTGAGGGAAAAATGGGTAGAGGTGAAATAAACAGGGTAAGTGTTGTAAGGACACTGACAGTGGGGCACGTGGCATGTAGGGATTGGGCGTTAGTTGGGGACAGGTGAACACTGCATGCTAGGTTTAATACTGGTACGGGCCTTAGTACCAGCTCATCTAGGACTTACCTTACCTCTTTGCCGCATGCGCCATATAATTCCTGAAACATATCATCCCCAAAAGCAAATTAAATACGTAACCTACCAGTTGTAAGGGCCCACATTGTGTTCCGCCACGTCACCACGTCTCCGCACCCTGCTCTTGCCACTTCATTCTGACCTTGGGTCCCCACCATGTCACGTTATTGCAACTCCGTGGGGGCATGGGTCTCTTCCCACTCTCGCTGCTCGACCCCCATGGAAATTACCAACTGTAGCATTCCCTTGTATGGATATTCGTAAAGTGGCAATTCTTTTAATATATTTGTTGTGCGCTCTTCGTACCACATAATTTCACTTTTGGTATTTCCGCTACCCTTTTTACTTTAAACATCGGCCCTTTCATATTACTTCTGCCTCTAGCTTTTAGGCACGTGACTTCTCTTACCTTGTTTCATTTCGACCCACTCTTAACACATTTCACCATTTGATATAATGTTCAGTGCATGAATTATCAACATTTAATAAACCAATGACTTATGTTAAATATTGAACAACATTGGCTCCAGCTGGGGACGACACGTTCATCCTTGAATATGTCGAGAACTATGCAGATGACCTGTTTGTCTTCTGTTAATGCCATTTCTCGTCCCTTTCGACTTTTTACCTCTTCTTCATGATTCATCAAAAAACACACATTATTCAAACAACGCTTAAAACAGGAAATAATATACAACATGATACATCAGGATTTCTCGGCCTGGATCAGTACTGGAAGTGAGGCTTGAGTAATTGGCCATTAACAGGGGCGTCCAACAAATCCCCCTGCAAATTATCCAACCTAAAAGTATTGTTGCCACCTTGTTCTGCAATTTTGAAAGGGCCAAACCAGAGGGGATCTAATTTTCCGTGTTTCCCTTTATCTGCCCTTCAAATGTCCCATCTGAGCACCAGATCTCCCACCTGTAACTTTCTCTCTTTGGCATGTTGGTCAAAAAGTTCTTTCATTTTCTCCTGATACTCAATTAGCTTTTGACTCACCTGATTTCGTGTTTCTTCTAGCTCCACCAACTGATTAATACTCCTAGTTACATTGTCAGGCTCCTCTTGATTTTCTTGCATGAACCGAGCTACTGGTAAAGCCAACTGCACAGGAAAAACTGCTGCTCTCCCATAAACTAGTTCGTATGGGGACTTCCCAGTTGCCCTCTTGCTAGTAATTCGGTTTGCCCACAGAGCGAATTTCAGCTGGGAATCCCAATTCTTCTAATTCTCATTGATGTTCTTCTTTAGTGCTTAGACCAGAGTTTTATTTGAGGACTCTGCGGGGCCGTTCCCTTGGGGGTAATAAGCCGTAGAGTGACCCAGTGCAATATTATACTGCTGGCAAAAGTTGAGAAATTTCGTGGATCTGAAGGCTTGTGCGTTGTCAGTTACTATCTTAGCACGACAACCAAATCTGGATATGATGTTTTCTTCTAAGAATTTCATTGCCACGGTGTCTTTTGTGTTCCTAGCAGGTACAACTTCCACCCACTTTGTGAAATAGTCTGTGGCGGTTAATATCCACTTATGCTGGCTGCTGGATGGAGGATGTATTTCTCCCATGAAGTCGATTCCCCATTGCTGGAATGGCTCATTTACATGGATAGGTATCATGGGGAGAGGCACGAGCTTCTGTCTCTCTCCGAACCTTTGGCACTTCTCACAGGCTCTAACTCGAGTGAACACATCTCCAAATAGTTTAGGCCAGAAAAAACCAGCCTTCAGAATCTTGTGAGAAGTAACCCTCCAACTGTAATGGCCTCTACAGATTCCTTCGTGAAACTCAACCATTATATTCTCCACCTCTTCTTCTGTAAGGCACAGGAGTAGGATACCAGAGGGGTCTCACCAATACAACCGACCATTTGCAATGACATACTTTTGCGACCTCAACCTCAGTGATTTGTACTTAGTTTTGTCACAGCTGGGCGGGCAGCTGAGGGTTAGAAGGTACTCTACCATCTCTTTGTACCATGGGCTGATAAGGTACTTCATATGTGTCTTCTGGGAGGCTATTTCTATTCTCTGTGCTTCCTCCTTTGCCCCAGAATCTTTGTTTGTTGTCATAGACAAATTGATACCCAAGGCCTGACAATTTGATTCAGACAGGATCTTGGCTAAACCTTTCCCCTTAATTAATTTGGTAGGTCGGATATCTAACTCATATTCCTGTATTTTGGATATCCATTTTCCTCTTTTTCCTTCACTTTCCCCCTGGATAAGAATGTCTTTAACAGCTACTGTAGGAACAAATGCAGTGACATGGGACTGCAAAACATACATACGGAAAGCTTTGAAGGATTTCACCAGAGCGTACGCTTGCTTCTCTAATATATTATATTTCAGTTCAGCATCCCAAAGTACTTGACTGAAAAAGGCAATAGGTTGTTCATACCCCTCTTCGTTCTTTTGCAACAAAACTCTAGCTACTGTATGAGGGGATGCAAAGGAGAAGATCATAATCGGTTTGGCATAATCGGGCCCGGCTAACACATGGGCTTCAGCAAATGCATTTTTAATTCTGGGGAAGGCTTCTCTTGACTCTGGTGACCATTTCACCTTATTATTCTTCTTAAGCATATCAGTGATGTGCCTAACTATCTCAGCATAGTTAGGGATGAACCTCCTTAGGAAGTTTATATGTCCTAGGAAAACCTGAACTTCCTTTTTGTTTCTGGGTAGGGCAATGCCATTTATGACTTCCACCCTCTTGGGGTCTATCTTCACTCCATCTTTGGTTAAAATGTGTCCCAAAAGCTTGCCCTCTTCCAGTGAAAACAAAGAATTCTGTGGGTTAAGGGAGAGGCCATACTTTCTACACTTCTCAAAGGTTCTGCACAGGTGTTCTATGTGCTCTGCATCATCCTTTTAAAACACAGTAATTTCGTCCAGGTATACCACCACGAACTGGTCTTGTTCTCCAATAAAAGTAATATCCATGGTCCTCTGAAAAGTGGCCCCTGCGTTAATCAGCCCAAAAGGCATCCTGACATACACAAACGTCCCCCATAGAGTGGTGAAGGTCGTCTTCTTTTGATCTTCTGGCAATACAGCCACCTGATTATACCCAGAGAACCCATCCATCATCGACATCCGAGAAGCCCATACCACTTTCTGCAATATGTGATCCATCTTGGGCAGTGGGTATTTATATTTTAATGATGCCCTGTTTAGGTTCCTAAAATCAACACATAGTCTTATTTCTCCATTTTTCTTCCGTACAAGGACTAGATTTGCTACCCACTCAGAGTACCTCAAAGGTACAATGATTTTAGCCTTCGGCAGTTTCTTAATTTCTTTTTCAATAGAAGGTAATAATAGGGGATTTATCTGCCTAAGAATTTTCTTGTGTGGTTTTGTGTCTCCCTTCAGTGGAATCTTATGTTGCATAATGCTGACATCAAAGGTTTTTAGATCTTGATAAGACCAGGAAAACACATCCTTATAAGACTGAAATAACTTCTAATACAACTGTTTATATCCTTCTAGGACCTTCTTACACAACCTCACGATTTTAGGGTCAGCCTCGGTACCTACATTCAGGTCCTCCACCTGATTCTCCTCTACAAATTTGTTTGGCTGTAACGGAACATCATTCTTTTTAAACAACCTTTCTAAGGGTACTAATCCTCGGGGGATAATATTTCCTTTCAACTGCAGGAATTTGTGGCCATCTACCTTTTCTTCCCATTTATCTCCTGAAGTGTCTTCAGTCTCGACTTATTCACAAATGTCAATCTCCATGTTGGAGAATTCCCCAACTATTTCCAAGAATCTCTTGACTTTATCATCATCTTCGAACACTTGACAGTGCTTGATTTTGTCTGGGATAGATGGCCTATAACGCACCTCAATCTCATATCTCAATAGAGGGTTTTGAGGTGGCCGAAAGGTACTAGCAGCCACTGCTAAAGAGTCTGCCATTCTATTTTTCTCCCAGGGCATGAACTGGATATTAGATGCTAAGAATAATTTCTCCACCAGATCCCAAACTTCATTCCTATAGGCCCTCAGCCTAGGGTGTTTATCTTGGCACTGATTTCTCACCTGCCTGACTACTAGTTCTGAATCTCCTAGAACTTTTAAACTTTGTATGTTCATACTCCTAGCCGTCTGCAACCCTAGTAGGAGTGCTTCATATTCAGCCACGCTATTTTTGGCTTCATACTCCAGCTTGAAAGATAGAGGCACCCATCTTCCTACAGACGAAATCAATAACACCCCGGCTCCATTTCCTTCCCTAGAGTTGGCTCCATCAAAGTGAAACGTCCAAATTTCTGATTCAGGGCTTTCTATGAACCGTTCTATCTTAATCTGGAAAAATTATGGTTCATGTGTGTACTCCTGATCTTCCTCCAGCATTAAACATGAGAAATCCCCCTCCCTGATATAAACCGGAGAATTAACTGAATCATCTACCTTAGTAATTGTCTTGAAAAATTTAGTTTCCCGGTACAGCCTTCTCTCTTGGCCACCAAACACAGGGATAGTGGCATAGGTTAGGTCCAGCTTAATCGATCCACCAATTTTGGTCCCCCAAGATCTTGACAGTAACATGCCAAAGCGAGCTGGGATGTCAGCCACGACTATATCCATCACTACACTTTTTGCTGGGATCTAAGCCAGGTTGACCACCAAATCTTTTATCATGCCTAGGCACTTAACTCTTTTGGAGTCAAATGAGTAAAGGTCTTTGTATGGGCGAGTGATCTGTAGTCCTAGTTGCTCCATGACCGATAGGGGTAAAATATTATTAGAGGCTCCTGTGTCTAACATGCAGTTATGCAGTAGCAAGTCATGTATTACCAAAGACACATAGAAAGGTGGGGTGGCGGCATCTAACTCTTCGACATGTGGGCCAAAAAACACCATAGGTCTTTCCTCCTGAATGTTAAGACTGTCTGGAATGTTTATTACTTCTGGAGGGAGCATAAATGAAGTGACCTGGGACTGATATGTAGGCTGTTTTAACTACTCGGTCAAGGGGACTGGGATTTTCACTTTCTCAAGCTCCTTCTGTAGATTAAAAGTAGAGGAGGACTTATCTACTGACACTTATTTTGGTTCTTTATCTTTGGAGTATTTGTTCTGAGGGAAATGTTTGACTTCTTTCAAGATCAGCTTGACACTAAGAGGTGTAGACACTTGTCAAGATGAAGGTAATTGATCAGCAGATTGTAAATATTGGTCAAGGGGCCTCTTACCTTTGTCCAGGATATTTTGAGGAGTTGCCTCCTTATGTGCAGGTGCCTCTTCCTGTGGTGTGTCCTCCTCCTAATCTTGAGTACGGGTTCTATTTCTGGAAGACCTGAGATCATATCTTCTATTGAACTGCGCTTGCATGAAATCAACGAACTGCTTGCAATAGTCATCAATCTCGGGATCTTCGGTGTCTTCATTAGCTTTCACTTCTGTGTGTGCCACCTCCACTTCTTCACTTCCATGTACCGAACATTCAACATCATCATTGTTTGAGAAAGAAAGGTATGCCTCCTCTTGCTCGTAAGCATTATCTTCAGTAGAACCCTCTACTTGCCCTTCCAAGTATAGAGGATGTGGCACTTGATCTTTCTGCTCCTTCTATCCCCTTTGCATTATCTGCAAGGGAGGTTTTCTGTATTGAGGGTTAAAGCCTCTGTTTGGAGCATTTTGGAAATTCTTGGAGGATGAATTCTTGGCCTCCGTTTCAAGTTTCACCAGTTTGCTTGAGAGATTCTTGATCATCTTGTTCATCTCCTCAATCCTTTCATTAGCTGAATCTCTATCTTGGCTCGAGGTAGATACCTCTTCCTTTCCCCTCCTTCTCATATCCTGCTCAGCTCTACTCTTGGATTTACCAGTGGAGGCAAATTTTTCCTTAAGCTCCAGTGCATCGGTCTTAGCGTCATCCAGAGTGGCTGGCTTCCTTTCTCTCAGGGAGAAACCGAATTCAGAGTCAAAGGCTACCACAAACACTACCTTGGCAACAGTCTGATGTGGTTTCATTTCTGTGGGAAGGCTCAGGTAAAACTTGTTAAATCTCTTAATATAATCGGCCACTCCTTCATTGTGTCTTTTCTTGAGTGTATTAAACTTAGTCAGACAGTGTCTGTGGTCTTTCTTTTCTCCCCATTTTTTGAGGAAAGTGTCTTCCATAATTTCCCACGTATTTACAGAACGGTCTCCCAATGTCTTGAACCATTTTCTGGCTTCACCATCAAGGGATTGCACAAATAGTCTTAGGACTACGTCCAGATGTTCCACATTAAAGTTTTCTGCAAAAGCGCAGAAGACTTCAAGATGTTTTTGAGCATCCATCTTGCTTTCTCCATTGAAACGGGGCAGGATATTTAGATATTCCTGCAGCATATCATTTAGAACTCGAGGTAATGCCAGGGGAGCATATATATTTAGCAAGAAACCTGGAACGTTGGCCATTGGAGGAGGAGGTGGAGGTAATAAGAGGGCTTGGTGAGTAAGTGGGGGAGTAGTTGGAAGTGTGGTATGGATGATGATAGGAATATAGTGAACAACAACTTGAGAGGACAAAGACAAGGGTGGAGTATTAACAACAGATATTTCCGTGACCTCTTTAAAATCTTCAACCTATGGAGCAGGGTGAAATTTATAATGGGTGGTGTCTATTGACTTGGCCTCGTCCTTAACTTGGATGTTTCCCGGGGGTAAACAGTATGAGTAATAACCGGTTTCACCCAGAGCGGAGTCAGAACCTTGCAATTGGGCAACCTGAGAAGAGTAAGAAGGAAAGTCTTCTAGGGAAAATTGTGAGATCTCGGTATGAACGAATTGTCTCTCCCTCCAACCTCTTCTGTGTAAAATTATCTCTGGGTCAGACACAGAGGGTGTCTTTGGCTGAGACATATTTGACCTAAGGTGTGGCTTCCGAGGAGCCAGGACTACAATTATATTTTTCTGAAAAATGAATGTGGAGTCGCAAAGGTGAGGGATATACAACTCTCAACTCTCCATGCTCACCTAGTTGAAGAGTGAAATAGGGTTTTGTCGAGGCCCAGGGATTTCAATTTTTTCATCAACTTCGGTCCCTGGCAATGGCGCCAAAAAGATGTTGTCAATCCTAGAGACAGCCTTGAGTTTTGAAAGACCAGTGCCTAGGACATCTTAAATAGTAGAGAGCAAAAGTAATGTAATATAACAGGGATAACTAGCAGGACAGAACTCTCATGCTTTTCATTTATAAATAGGAAGTCTAGCTCGAATGGGACTAAGACTTTCAGAATTTTGATTCATGAAGGAGTATATTGCAAAAACAAAGTGTAAAACTCTTACGCAAAGGCATCAGACAATTTAAGACAGTTCACGGTAAAGAGGGCCAGTTCAACAACACTTAACAGAGATAAGTAATCTGCAGATGTTCACAATGTAAGAAAGAATGAGAAAATATAAGTTGTCGCATCGATAGTATCTGGACACACATATCACCATGTAATGGGCTTATCTACTTAATAATCGATTCACAATAATAGCGTATTTCCAAAATAACATCACATTGAAGCCAATATAGCAGAAGTATGGGTGCTGTGAGAATGGAAAAATATATCATGCATGAGCTATATTTAAAGCGCTATATTTATTCCAACATAAGTATCATCTAAGATAAGTTCACATTAAAATCAATGAGCTGCTCGCATTCCAAAACATGATATAGGAGGAATGGATGAGATAAGACAAACAATTGATAGACACGTAAAGGAGAAGTTACGTTCTATTAAATATGAAAGACTAGAATCCTCCTTACAGATAAAACTTCTCTTCATTGAAACCCAACGGGCTCTGAACCTTCATACAAGAGTTAAACCAAAATGCATACAAAGTCCTCTTAGAACAGAGTTTTCTGATAAAATCTGAAACCCTGTGTTATCTTCTGTTCTTGTTTATATAGGAACTTCTCTACATGGGCGAGAAGATATTTTGGGAAAATATCTTCCTCGCATGCTAGGAATTTGTTATAAGTCCTTGTCAAAGTAACCAAAAATCATGATGAGGAATAAAAACCTCTCATCCTTTGCTGTTAGGAACTAGGCCATTTTAAAACCAAAAATTTATAACAGTCTAAGTAAAAGTAAATCACTGTGGTGAAATGTAAATTCCACCTGAAACTTGAAAAAGACTAACTAAGGTAAAAAGTAAAAAATGCCATGAGGGCCGAATCATGAAATAGCAATGCATCATTTGTGAGAAGGGGTTGAAGCTATTGCTGATACGGGTGGTGGCACGTTTGCGGATGAATTGGAAATTTGGCTGACAAACTGAGCGCACCTCAGGCTCAGGCATCGTTGCAAATCCTTTTACCCTGATGAAGGCCTCAGTGAGGTCACTTGGATTTGCCTCGGTAGGAATTTTATGTTTTAACAAGTGAAGGAGGGAAAACTCTGGGCGGAGTGATGCAACCGTGGTTTCGGCATTGAGCCGGGTGGCTTTATCTGACAGGACATCCGTCCGGTCCCTTTCTTCCTTTAGGCATGCTTCATATTCTGGTAATGGTCGTAGCATGGAAGGGGTGGTGGAGTCCTAGCACGTTGGAAGCCCTACCATCGTAATCTCGGTCCAAACTGCATCAAAACGGTCCATGTTGTATACCAAATGCTGCAAGGCCTTCGAAGCCATGACACGAGCCGATTCCTTATCAATGATTTTCTGGCATTCCAAGGCTTCTTTATGCCGGCTGACTATGCCATGCTTCTTGGCTTCATTAGCTCTCAGCCCTTTCAATAATGACACATACTCCTTGGCACGCTGAGCTCTGTTGACCAAATCGAGATCCCCTTCTTGAAATTGCCTCCTGAGATAGAGTGCTGAAGATTTCATCTCCTCGATGACTTTCAGAAACTCCCATTGCTCTGTTACGGATGAAATGATCTCGAACCAAATAATATTTCTACCATCCCTGAGAGTGAGGTTACCTTTTAGGCGTGCATTGAGATCATTTATGGTATTCTGCTGGTTGGCCCTTGTTTTCTTTTCTTGTTCTATCTCTTTCTGCAATGCTTCTATTCTTCTAGTATTCTCTGACAGGGATTTTTCCAAATCCGTGATCCTTTGCCTTGCAGTGGAAGCCTGCTTCTCCAGTATATCATTTGCAGCTTTTGCTGTGTCCAGCTTCTCTGAAAGTGAACTCGTCTTAGGTGGTGTTGTAGCAGGCACGCAGTTGTGCATGTCCCAAGTGTTCTGTAGCTCTAACAACCTACTCTGGAGGGTAGCGATTGTTCCTGCCAATTTATCCTTCTCTTCTCTTTCTCTTGACAATCTGCCAACCAATTTCGTTGCGCCAACTCGGTTGTCTGCACATGCTGGGAGGCCGGCATGCACACTCTGCTTTTCAATGAGGCAACTTCCTTCTATAATTGGTCTATTAAAAAGCCCTGTAGGTTTGCTTCCCCAGTTTCTTTCCCTTTGATTTGATCCCAGAGGCCACGTATTTGATTTGCCTGGGCGCGGGTGCTTGCCTGCTCATTCTTCAGGGTAATCCTCACATTTTCATGCTTTTTCTTGAGTTTTCTCAGTGTGATGGTAACTCGCATTACCTCGTCCTTCAGCATATCACCTATGACCTGAAACAGGTTACACATATCAGTTGCTGGCACCTTAGTCATGTCAATTGCATGCTGGAGTACCCGGTAGCTAGTGGAACCTGTATCAGGGTCCAAAAGGGCTTTAGCCATAGACAATACTAGGTGTTCAGTATCCACATTCATGGTGGCGGAAATCCTGGTGTGATACTTTTCTACATACCCCTCCAACTCAGCTTTGTACTTATCTCTGATTATCCTGTTCTTCTTGATCCTTTCGGCTGCCACTAGTGAAGTATAGTCTCCCATGTCCTGTGAAACCTCAGTGAAGCCAGAGGAGGTGGTACTGTCTCTCAACACTTTGATTCCGGCCTTGCTGCTGTCAAGTGGTGCATATGGTATGAAAGTTTCAAGCAGCTGTTCTTCCCCTATAACTTTGGCTTCACTTGAGACTGTTTTCTGCTTTTTACGAGTGGGAGAACCTACTCTTGAAGGACCCACTTCTTCTTCTTGGCTTTATTGATGCCTTCCTCTTCCCCTGTGATAGATGAATCTGTCTCCATCTGCGAAAAAAAAAGCCAGATTTCCAAGTTAGCCTTCCACTCTATAAACGGTCTTGGTTCATGCACAAAAGGGGTGGACCAGTTCCTCTTTCTTTTGTTTGAAATGATCTCCCAAGGATCATAGGCCCAATTTTTCCCCTATCTTATGTCCATGCCCTGCAATAACTTCTCAACAATGGGAAGGGCGAGTCTTGAATTCACAATGAACGGGTCGATATGGGTAGGTAGCCTCAGTATGTGACCTTTCTTATCGGGGACAAAGTGGAGCTGGTCAGCCTTGAGGGCTTGCCGAATATACTCCAGATCATAAACTCGTCGAGCGGGAAACACAGGTAGCAGGTAAGGGGTGACCTTGGATCCATAGACCCAAATTTCAGTATAATTATCAGAGAGATACCAATCCCCAGTGCTCTGGGTTTTACCAGCTTGCAGCCAGTTCTTCATTTCAGGAAAGACCCTAGGTGATGGCGAATCATGAATGATGGTGTAAGCAATGGACATGAAATCATTTAGGAAACTTTAACAACCCACCCCTTTTGGCAATTGGTGCACTGCAAAGTTCCAGTAAAAAATAGGTCGGGGTTGAGAATTGACCTCGTATACCCTATCCAAGACCAAACGCTTGAACCTATCAGCATGTTGATACAAGAAAAGATAGAATACCATTGAACAGAAATGAAAATTACTGGTTTCTGAAAGCTCTTGGAACTGGTTGTGAATATTGGCAGATAAGTAACCCGGGATATCTAGGATGACCCCCTTCTGAGACATTAACCACAGAAAGAAAACACATACTTTGGAAGTTTCCCCCAACTTGCCTATACCTAAAAGACCTGCAATGAGAGCTAGGATGGGTTGCACTTCTTCCTTAAACAGGTTTAATGGGAGGAGTTCTGCACCGGGAAGGGAAGTAGCCTGGCTACTGGTGATAGAAGCAATGAAGCTTTTTTGATGCTCCCATGGCGATTTAGTAAACTGGGAAGTTAAAGCCTCTTCACTGAAAGAAGTGTAGGTGGCGCTGGTGGGAAAATGGAGGGCTTGCTTGATGATGTCGGGTGAAAGGGAGAAAATATTGTTCCCATGGGGGGAGGTAAACGTGCCTCGGTTTTCATCGTGGGCATCTCTAAACCAGCAGATAAACTCGACCACCGGGAAGACTGGGGGGGTAATCTGATGGTAAAATCCTAATACAACCACCCGATATCGATCCAGATTCTGAACATGTCGCGAAAAGAGTTCAGGTCTTATACTTCTAATGGGGAAAGGGTATTGGTGATCGCAGATTCCAGCTTGCTGGTCTATGAAAGGCTCGAACTCGGGAGGGTTTCTGGTTTCTCGGACCTGGGGAGTCTCTGGTTCATTTTCTTGGGTGTGCCCCTTCCCATGACTGACATATGAAATCTAAAAATAAAAACGAAAGGAAAACAGAGGGAATGTAATGGACAAAGTACCTGCAAAGTAGGTAAATTTTCTTGGGAAAGCGACGCGGAGGGTAGTCTGGTGATGATTGGGTAGACCTGGTACTTGTTCCCGCTTGGTATATACCGTAACTGGAAAACCTGTGACTTTTACCACAGTAAAATACGGGAAGCTGCTGTCTAAGACTGGTAATTCTGAGGGAGAAAGGTGTAGAGGTGAAATAAACAGGGTAAGTGTCGTAAGGACACTGACAGTGGGGCACGCAGCGTGTAGGGATTGGGCGTTAGTTGGGGACAGGTGAACACCACGTGCCGGGTTTAATACTGGTACAGGCCTTAGTACCAGCTCATCTAGGACTTACCTTACCTCTTTGCCGCATGCGCCATATGATTCCTGAAACATATCATCCCCAAAAGCGAATTAAATACGTAACCTACCAGTTGTAAGGGTCCACATTGCGTTCCTCCACGTCACCACATCTCCGCGCCCTGCTCTTGCCACTTCATTCTGACCTTGGGTCCCCACCACGTCACGTTATTGCAACTCCGTGGGGGTATGGGTCTCTTCCCACTCTCGCTGCTCGACCCCTGCGGAAATTCCCAACTGCAGCATTCCCTTGTATGGATATTTGTAAAGTGGCAATTCTTTTAATATATTTGTTGTGAACTCTTCGTACCACATAATTTCACTTTTGGTATTTCCGCTACCATTTTTACTTTATACATCAGCCCTTTTGTATTACTTCTGCCTCTAGATTTTAGGCATGTGAATTCTCTTACCTTGTTTCATTTTGACCCACTCTTCAAACATTTCACCATTTGATATAATGTTCGGTGCATGACTTATCAACATTTAATAAACCAATGACTTATGTTAAATATTGAACAACAGGGATAGTGACAAAATTTATCATGGTAAGTGCGTGGTGTTGAATGGAAACCCATGCCTTTAAAAATAAAGGTTAATAAAGCCATAAATTGAAAAACAAAAGGAGGGTCTCGTAAAAGAGAAAAGTGTCATACTATGACAAAACCAATAAACAATATCAGTACAAGTGAAGTTCATAATAACATACACACTTGGAATTTTTTTTTTTGTGTGAAATTGAGGGACATGACAAATGGTATCAGAGCTCATGTTACATAAAACTGGGTTGTTGTTGTTGTGCTCACTATTTTTGTGTACTCACCATATAAATTAATTTTTGGAAAAAAAATAAAAATTTATTACTGATATGTGTTGTTCAGTGTATAGTGCTGCTGAAACAATAAAGTCAAATTGCTAGAAGTGACGAGATTTATGTTGATCTGCGTGATGAAGATAATACAACAGATCCTAACGCTCCAGTGATGGCTATGTTGCAAAGTTGCAACGAGAGATGGCTGATCTAAGAAGCCATAATGACAGACTTTCATTAGCCAGTGAGGAGCAAGAAAAGCTCATCAGAGAATTAACTTCACAGAACAGCCAAGAAGGTGAAGGTTTCAGAAAGAGGAAGAAGGGCAAGTTCTCTAATGATTCTAAGGAAGATGATGCTACTAGGCATCCGTATATGCAGAAAAAGGAATTACAGGGGGAATTACGAAAGATCAAACCTCCCTCCTATGATGGGGAGAAGGAGGAATATGTTGAGGCTTGGTTATTGAATATGATTAAATATTTCCAAGTCTATGAGTATAAAATTAATCTGAAGGCTAGACTAGCTGTTTATCAATTACAGGTTAAGGCTAATTTGTGGTGGGAGGAGACAAAAATGGTCCATGGCATTGATGAAAGGACAATGACTTGGGAAGATTTTCAAGTCAAGTTTAAGAACCAATATTTGAACGAATGTTATTATGATGATAAAGAAAAGGAGTTCCATGAACTCAGACTGGGACAACTCACCATAGACGATTTTGTCACCAAGTTTACAAATCTGTTAAGGTATGTTCCTTATATTCGGGAAGAGAAGGCAAAGGTACAAAGGTTTTTGAACTGTTTGCCTGCGGTGTACAAGGAGAAAATAGAATTTGATAATCCAAAAACTATGGACGAAGCTGTGAGGAAAGCTAGATTGTGCTACTAGTAGTTTAAAGGAAAATGTGAGCATGGGAAAAGCTGGGTAAACAAGGGTCAGTTCAAAGGGAAGAAACAGAAACTAGCTTATTTGAAGAACTTTGGTAGGGATCATCAACGGAAGAAATTTAACAAACCAAAAGAAAGCCAAACTGCTCAGTCTCAAGTTGGTTCCAAGCAACTGGATGGAGAAAATAGGAAGGAAGGTACAATTAAAATGAGGGAACCTTTGAAATGCTAGGGATGTGGAGAACCTCATCTCTTGAGGGATTGTCCCCACTGAAATATTCAGATGATTATGAGAGATTGAGAAGCTACCATAGTAAATGATATAGCAAGAAATATACCCACTATCAGTGTAGGCTTGGAGAATCAACAAGTAGAACACCAAGCTACCATGGTTGAAATGGAAGGTAAGATTACTGACCAATCTGTTACTATTTTAATTGATCCAGGTGCTTCTTTGAGTTACATTAGTCCACAAGTGGTAGAAAAATGCAATCTCAAAACTGAAAAATTTCAGCAGTCTTGGTTGGTACAGTTAGCCATAGGCACCAAAAGGAGATTAACTCATGAATTACCCAAACAGAAATTAAGTTAAATGATTTTCAGGCAGAACTAAATTTAAACATTCTGCCTTTAGGCTCATATGACTTGTTGATAGGAATGGACTGGCTGGAAAAGAGAAAGGCTATGATGAACTGCTGGGATAAAACTCTGCATTGCATATATGAAGAAGGGAAACCTTTTATTCTCAAAGGAAAACCAAAACCCATTTCTGTAAGACAAATATTAGCACTGCAACTAAAAAGAACAGCTAGGAAAGGATATCAAGTATATGCAGTACATGTTGAAGAAATAGAACAGCAACCTGAAGAAAACCTACTGGATACTTTGCCAGTGGTGAGAGAGTTTAAGGAAGTTTTTCCAGATGAGATACCTCATCTTCCCCCCAAAAGAGAGATTGACTTTTCAATCGATTTGGTGCTGGGAGCAACACCGGTGTCCTGAGCCCCTTATCGAATGAGTCCCCCTGAACTCATTGAGCTAAAAATGCAGTTGCAAGAATTGTTGGATAAGGGTTATATCAGACTGAGTGTGTATCCTTGGGGAGCACCGGTGTTGTTAATGAAAAAGAAAGATGGAACTTTTAGAATGTCTATTGATTATCATCAACTGAATAACTTGATAATTAAAAATAGATACCCTTTGCCTCGAATTAATGATCTTTTTGATCAGGTAAGAGGAGCTTCAGTATTTTCTAAGATTGATCTAAGGAATGGTTATCACCAGCTAAGAATTAAAGAGGAAGACATTAACAAAACAACTTTTCGAACCAGGTATGGTCACTACGAATTTGTAGTCCTACCTTTCGGTTGGACAAATTCCCCTGCCACCTTTATGTGCTTAATTAATAGTGTTTTAAACAAGTACTTGGATAAATTTGTACTAGTGTTCATAGACGATATTTTAGTTTATTCAAAAATTAAGGAGGAGCACAAAGAGCACTTGAGAATAGTGTTGAAAACTTTGAAATAAAACCAGTTATATGCCAAATTCAGTAAATGTGAATTCTACGAGCACAAGATCCAATACTTGGGTCATATTATTTCTGAACAAGGGTTGACTATTGACCCTGAAAAGATAAAGGCTATTAGACAATGGCCGGTGCCAAATGATGTTTCAGCAGTGAGATCATTCATGGGGATTGCAAGTTATTATTGCAGATTTGTGGAGAGATTTTCTGCCATAGCATATCACATAACCTCACTACAAAGAAAGGGTGTCAAGTTTGAGTGGACTGAAAATTTCCAAAATAGTTTTGAAAAATTAAAATTAAAACTCACTACAGCCCCTATACTAAAGATTGCAGATCCTGATAAAGAATTTTTTGTGTGTACAGATGCCTGTAGAGAGGGGTTGGGAGGAGTCTTGTTGCAAGAAAATTATGTTATTGCATATGAGTCTAGGAAAATTAAGACACGTGAACAAAACTATAGTGCATATGATTTGGAATTGCTACTATAATTCATGCCTTGAAGATGTGGCGACACTATCTTCTTGGAAAGAAATTTACATTGATGAAAGATCATATTAGTCTTAAGTATTTCTTTTCCCAAACTGATTTGAATGCTCGAAAAGCTAGATGGTTGTCTTTTCTGAGTGAATTTGATATGGACATAAAACATATCAGAGGGAAAGAAAATAAAATTGCTGATGCACTGAGCAGAAATGTTTGCCAAAACATCAATAACATTGGAAGCAGTGCTAATTTTGATTTAGAAGAACTGGTGAAAAAGGTAGCAGACCAGGATCCAAATTATGAGAGTCTACAAATGAAAATACTAAAGAAGGATATGGTTGAATACACCCGAAACCATCAAGGGTTGATCTGCTATAAAAACAGATTGTATATCCCCAATGTGGAATCTTTGAAGAGAGAGGTCCTAGATGAATACCATAAAAAGCCCTATGCAAGACATCCTGGATATCAAAAAATGCTAATAGCTTTGGAAAAGAAGTTGTTTTGGCCAGGAATGAAAAGAGATGTATCAGAATATTTAGCTAGGTGCATGGAGTGTCAACTGGTTAAAGTTGAGCATCAAAATCCTGCGGGACTCCTAAATCCTTTGCCAATTGCAGAATGGAACTGGGACACTGTTTCTATAGATTTCATAACAGGGCTACCCAAAACCAAATACCAACACGATTCGGTGATGGTAGTAGTGGAAACTTTAAAAAAAGCTCCACACTTCATACCTGTGAAATCTACTTTTGGGACAACCCAAGTAGTAGATGTGTTCCTGAAAGAAGTAGTAAGGCTCCATGGGGTCCCAAAGATGATTGTTTCGGACAGAGATGCTAAAGTCACAACAGCCTTTTGGAAAGGTCTATTTGGGGGCATGGGCACTAAGTTGAATTTTATCACTACCTATCACCCTCAGACAGATGGTCCGACAGAGAGAACTAATCAGATTTTGGAGGATATGCTGAGAATGTATGTGATGGATAGGCCATCAAAATGGGAAGACTACTTGCATTTAGCTGAATTTTTCTATAATAACAGATATCAATCCTCCATCAAAATGAGTCCGTTTGAAGCACTCTATGGAAGGAAATGTCGTACTCCTTTGAGCTGGAGCCAACTTGAGGATAAGCGAATGTTGGGACCAGATGATTTACAAGAGATGGAAAGAATTGTTAAACAAATACAAAGAAACATCAAGACAGCACAAGATCGCCATAAAAACTATGCTGATAAGAAGAGGGTACATCGAGAATTTAAAGTGGGGGAACATGTGTATTTGCGTATTAAACCCAAAAAAAGCACACTTTATGCCTGAAGTTGTGCAAAACTGGCGCCTAGATATTGTGGGCCTTTTGAAGTGTTAGAAAGGGTGGGACCAGTGGCTTATAAGCTAGCCTTACCGCCCCATGTTAAAGTTCATAATGTGTTTCATATTTTATTATTAAAAAGATATGTACATGATGCTTCTCACATTTTTGATTGGAATGTGCTACAGGTGGAACCAGAAGAGGAGTTCCTTCCAGAACCGCTTCAAATATTGGAGCGGGAAGAAATTGAATTGAGGAATCGAACGGTAGCAAGAGTAAAGGTGCAGTGGAAGCACTTTACTACTAAAGAAGCTACTTGGGAAAGAGAAGCTGAGATGATGGAAAAATATCCATTTTTTTTTTTTTTTTAAATGAACTCTAGTAGTTAGATATCAACACTGAGGATGGTGTTTACTTTCAGAGGGGGAATATGTAACACCCCTAGTTTATGTTCTTTTTCAAAGTCAGACATTTGAACTTTAATCCAAAGGGAAGTGGACCCCAATGGATAAGTATTTGGTGAATGTAATTAAATATTTCATTATAGAAATTAAATAAAATAATATTGTGCAGATTGACCAAATGAGAATTGTGAGATCACTTGCTAAATCCATGAGGATGGATAGAGGCAAATACTTTCCCCAAAAAATCTTTCAAAAATCCTTGAAAGAATTTATTTCCAAATTAGATTTTGAGGAAAATCTAGTTTCCCCAATGAGGTGGAGAGTAGTTGGGAAGAGGTAAAAAAGCTGTGAAAAGCAGAAATTAGCTTTAAAAATCCATAAATAAGGGAAGCCTAAGCAAACAGGAAGAAAATCATCCTGAGATTCTGGACGCAGAATTAGAAACAGGCTTTGGGGAGAAAAAGTTTAAATAAACTATTCCTGAATAGATTAGAAGTTGATCTGTTCTAGGAAATGATCTCAGCTCGGGGCTGAGTTCTTGGGGATAGAAGAACTCTAAGGTTGGGAGGTTGGTCAATTACAAGAAGGGGTATGCACACTGTTTTGATGAGTAATTAGTTTTTGTTATTATAGAACAATAGTGAAAAATACTATGGTAATTATGTTGAGTTAAAGTGATGTGCAATGAATTTTCCTACTTTTAGCAGAGTTAAGTAGAAGAAATAATTCTCCCAACTTCTGTATGGTAGTAGGAAATAATACTAGGGAATACTTTCAACCAGAATCTCTAAACCGTTGGATTGTTTAAATCTAGAGAAAGTGTACAATGCTTCCCTAGCATAGTTAAAGTAACTTTAATCTTCTTCTGTAATAAATGGTCATTCAGCAAACAAATGAAAAAAAAAAAGAGAGTTAAACATGTATGTACTACTATAGAAATCTTTGGAAATATGTGATAAGTTCTACGTAGATATGTGCCTGGATGTACACAGAAAACATAGGAGTCTCTCGTTAATTATGGGCACTACATGGTATGTATTCAATTCTATTACTCCGTTGCAGAAAAATTATAATTAAGGAGAATTACATATGATAAATTAATTGTAATTGGGACAGAAAAAGTTTATTATAAATCTATGTCTGCTTTTCGTAAGACTAACTAGTTGAAAGGTTGCACTATCAAATTAGCAGTTAGTGTTAGAGGAATTGCAGAAAACAAGACTACTAGTCAAACTATAGAACTGTGAAGTGAATAAGAACATAGCCAAAGAAATCATTAATAAAATTTGATTAATCATCTTATACCAGGATAGATGTAAATAATGTACAAGAGAGAAAACAAGTATGTCCTTGTGGGAGTTAAGTAAAATAAGTAGGAAATCTACAATCTCTGTTCACTGGAAATTGCATTTTAGACAATCATGTAGATGTAGAAGCCCTGGTGAAGGCTGAAAAAAATAATTCCAGAGTGAGTTATTTTTTTATCGTGTCATGATGCCACAGTAGATTTTATATAGAGATATAGAGAAGCTTAATAACTTAATTCAAGAAAGAAAACATGAATAGTATAGAGAATCCAAAGTAAAGTATGGTGAAACAGGAATTCATCTGAACTAAACCTCAATTGAACTAGTGAGCTGCGGTATTCATCAAAATAAGACCCATGAATATCGTCGTATACTTCCCAAAGCATAAGCACAAACAATATTCAGTTGATAGTAAATTTATCATTATATGTGTCTATGCAAAAGAAAAAACAAAGTTAAATAAATACACAAATAAAAGTCCAGAGCATTTATATGTTGCTGGAAAATACTTATAAATGAATCTACGTTAGAAAATTCTGTTAGGGAAAAATCCCTATAACTCGGTGTCTAAACCACTAGTATTCCATATTATTATCTCAGAGAAGTCGGTTGAGAGTAAAAAGGATAGCCCATCCTTGTGAAAATATGTGAACTAAGCTAAGTAAGAAACTGAGGCAAAAATCATTTCCGATAGGAAATAGACACCGACCTGTGTCAAACGAGAAGCGAATCGTTATAGTGGTTCTATAAAAAAGCTACATACGTTGGCCTCAACAATTTAGTCACGGGGTAAATAACGTACCTGCA
Organism: Pinus albicaulis; assembly: GCA_034641835.2. Classification (NCBI taxonomy): domain Eukaryota; kingdom Viridiplantae; phylum Streptophyta; class Pinopsida; order Pinales; family Pinaceae; genus Pinus; species Pinus albicaulis. Next base: position 509,599 of record MU968459.1, read on the forward strand.
AAAGCATTGAGGGAATTAAGTAAATATGTATTAATACAATATGACAAAGACGCATATAAGAAGTTATGAGAACGAAACAGGCTTCGACTTACCCAAAGATAGTAGGAAGAACCAAATCCCTCCTGAAATTCTTCTACGAAGCAACTGAGAAGAATTAGATATATATATATATATATATATATACATTGTGTATAAATCAAACCATACTAGGATTCAATAATTTTACCAAGTATTACCTCAGATGTGGGACTATACACTGCGCAAGAGAGCTGTGCATATAGAAACCGAACCATCTGCATATCTTACAAGAATGTCAAGGATATGCTTGGATGCGTTACAAGAAACAAAACAAAACTTGCGACAGGAGGTAAGTTTTAAGGGGAATCTCATAACCTTTAGAGAGGATCAGCAAGGGCAGACTGAGACGAGTACTTGGCACACGTCGACTTAGAAATGGTAATAACACCAGAATGATTAAAACACAAATTTATAGCAATTACTAAAGCAGTTACGCTATGAAAGTTCGTTTAAAACCCCATACAAATAATAATCGACAACTGTATGTAGTCGCCTTATTGACACAGGCAGAAAAACGAAGGTCAAATATATGTTGACAGAAGAAGAAAAAAAAACCAGGAAACATCATAGAAATTTCGATTCGGTGTTAATACGACGCCTGTAAACACAAGTATTCAACCAAAGTAGGAAGCCGCCGAGATACAGTATAAGAGATTATTAACCCACAAAATATTTCATCAATAGCAAATGTGGAAAGAAACGCAAAGACCAATACATCAGCGTAACCACAAATTAAAAGGGAAGAGTATAATGTATAGCTATACAAGCTCTGAGGAGGACTTAACATTAAATTAAGATCAAAAGGATATAGCAAGAAGTCACCTGAACGATTAAACTCTCGGCACTGGGAGGCCGACACAGTTTCATGTAAGATCATGCCGGATGGCAGAGAAAAACGCAGAAGAGGAGTCGAGAGGCCTCGGAGTTCCCTGAGAAGAAAATTATACAAGGTGACAAATGAAAGTTGCAGAGTGACAAATTGAATTTTATAATTGAGGCAAACCCTAATTCATCATGAATCCCCACCGTGCACATGGAGGGTGATGCCCCAACCTAGACAAGGCCATAGAAAAAGGAACCTCGAAAAGAACAAGATCATTGTAGTACGAGCGATAATATTTACGAACCGATCCCATAGTATCCATTCCCCATCAACAACCATATGAAAGTCCATGAAAAATAATGCATAACTTAATCCTCATAAATGAAAGGCACCAGAAGTACAATGAAATCTTCCAAGGAGTGAACGAAGGACCATTTAACAAGACGTAACATTAAACCGGAGAATAAGTAAGAGCCGAAAAGTACTGGTGTCGTGGCGCTGCTCAGTTATACACTTGAACCCTCATGGGTATCAACGAAACCAAGATAAGATGTAGTAGTTACAATAGTACGAACGACAATTGAATCTTGTTGATATATATATAAGTTCCCATGTGAAAAATAAACGAAACCATAATACAACCAATAGGTTTATATGCGCATATGATATGTATTTCAACCATGAGCTAAGATCAAGTAAACAATAAGTGAATACACATCATCTCATCTTATGCATAGTGGCATTGGGATAGTGACAAAATTTATCATGATAAGTGCGTGGTGTTGAATGGCAACACATGCCTTTAAAAATAAAGGTTAATAAAGCCATAAATTGAAAAACAAAAGGAGGGTCTCGTAAAAGAGAAAGGTGTCATACTATGACAAAACCAATAAACAATATCAGTACAAGTGAAGTTCATAATAACATACACAGTTGGAAAAAAGAAAATTTGTGTGAAATTTAGCGACATGACATTGACAAAAGTAAGGACCAAATTTGTTTTCACAAGTAATGCAATGCAATACACTGTCCATCAAAATCTAGGTCGCAATCAACACTACTATCTTGATTCAAACTCTCACTTTTCGACTTTTTCAAGCAACGATGAAACATGTATAAATTCCTTAAGTGTAAAACCTTGGAATTCAACACAAAATATGTATATTTTCAGGTTTTAAGGCTGTAAAATCTCAAAATCCCGATGTATGCGGTTTCCAAGAAGAAGAGACCTGTACTCAAAGATTGAATTTTTTTTTAAAGAATCGGACCTTACCACATGATAAATCCTGCAACGACAACTCATTTGGAATAGTTTCTCTACACTCAAAGCCCATCTGGACTTCCTCTACGTCATGAAAAATTCCATTCTCTACTCATATCGAAGGGTCCTTACAGACATTAATATCCTACACTTCTTTAGAAGGAAAGGTCTTTAACTCTGGTAATGTTCTGAATTCAAAAACCAGTTAGACTTCTCCATCTGTCTCAAAGAAAAAATTGATGTAGTGAACAAATGCACACTTAATATTCAATGGATCAAAACATTATATCATAAATAAAATCAAAATTATAGATCTCCACATCTGATTGACTTCATTTTTTATTTTATTGAAAGAGGTCATCATATTTTGAGTTTCCAGTTTTCCTTGAACTAGAAACCAATACAGTGCCAAAGAACGACTTTCATATATTTGTGTAACCCCCCAATGGCACTGAGAATAGTTTCTTACTACATAGATATAGAATTAAAAATAGGAATTTCTTGATAGAGATTACCCATTGTGTAGATATAATTACATGTATATGCATATGTTCTCCCCTTAAATCCAACCATAAATCTGCTTGATTAATCACAAAGAAGAAAAATGGTGACTCTCACCAACCAATGTAGCCAATTGACTGCTTACCATGCAGCTGCTGAGGCTGAAAGTGAAACCATGGGAATTTAATTAGCTGGTGAGCTCGACATAGGTGGTTCTACAATGCACAAATAGGGTGATACCTCCAATGTTGTACAAATTTTAGGAGAGGCACTCCTTCCCTGCCTACAATCAAGTTGAATCTCACTGACCCTTCTCACTCACAACTTTTATTTTCTCTTGCTCTATCACTTGGTATTTTCTTCAGAAAATTCAGTTTTAGATGTTCAATATTTCACACAATTATTGACAACATCAGAAAGTGGCTTGAAGATGGCTCTCACACAGAGATAATAATCGTCTTCCTTCTCCTTATGGAGAAAATCCTCCATGCTAGACACTTTTATCACAACAGATTGAACAAATCAATGCACAGTGGATCTCTCCTTCACATTATCCACAACTTTCAACAGATCTCTAGATATACACATAAAAAATCTTCCAATATTTATAGCTTTACAACAATGGAATACATCAACAGTGATCACCTTTCTATGGGATCACAACTCTTCCAATAGTGTTCTTAATATGTCAACAATGTTTTGAATAAACAAAACAGGGCCCACAACAAAAACTTGTGTGCTTCTCTCAATAATTAAAACCATAATAGATTAAACCACTTCATAAACTACTCAGCTTCTGGGCTTTGATATCAAATGATGCAGGGATTTTGCACAAAACAGAACCTTGTGCACAATAATAGACTGTGTTCTCCTTATATGAAATCCTAAATTGATTTCCTCATTACAATATTTATAAAAATTACATAGAATCAACTCAAAACCATAAATGAAGAGGAAGCGAAACTATAAAATAAAAATATTGGTATATAATAACACAATAAATTCAATTTCAAACTATTTTGGCCGAATATTACAATTTTTTGCCTCTCCTCTCTCTGCCTTTTACATAAACTCCCATGCCATTTCTCTCTATCTCTCTCTATATTCCTCCCTGTTTTCCATCCTCACACAAGCTTCATATTTATACAAAATTATAAGTTAACTCCAATATATGATTTCCTCTAGACAAATCTCAACCAAATCCTAAAATATCTTTATCCCTTACTTGAGTCAACTAAGTTCCATTTAAGGAACTCCTAATCCGTAAATTATCTACCCAAATCAATTCCATCATATTCTCAATTAATTAGGAGAATACTTACAATAATCCTCACACTCAGATTATTCATTCTTAATTTAAATAAAAAAGAGCATAATAATTTATAAAATAATTAAAAAGACATCACCCCCTAATTACGCAATATTTTAATGAAAATCAAGCAGGATGCTCCTGCATCAGGTTGGTGCAGTTTTAATGAGGTAGATGTTGGGATTTAAATGGAGGGATGGTGCCACGTTTCTCACTGCATAAACAGAGCTACAAACTTTATCAAATAAAATGGATTTTCAGGTGTGTTCAAACTAGAAATACATTGCACGGTTGTGTGCATGTTCAAAAAAAAATCTGTTGCTGCATTTTGTCCTTCTACACAGTTTTGGTTGGGTTTAAATATTTAAACACTCCCCCTTAAACACAATTTTTTTTCTCTTGTATAATTGGATATTTTCTGAGATAGCTAAAATTTTTCTGCCCCAATGGTTTTGTTAAAATATCAGCAAACTGCTCTTCAGCTCTGTAATGTTGCAAAACAATTTCTCCATTACTCACTAACTCTCTGATGTAGTGATACTTGGCATCAATGTGTTTTTTTCTCTTATGAAACACTGAATTCTTTGATAATTATATTGCTGAGATATTATCACAATAAATTTTTGTGCCTTTTACCTTTTCATGACACAAATTTCTCAACATTCTCCTCATCCATACTGCTTGACATGCTTCTGCTGTAGCTACCACATACTCTGCCTCTGTTGTCATTAAAGCCACAATTGGATGTTTCTTAGAAGCCCATGAAATGGCTCTTGATCCCATATGAAAACATATCCAGAGGTGCTTTTCCTGTCATCTATACCTCTAGCCCAATCACTATCAGTATATCCAATCAATTTAAATTTTTCTGAAGTGGTATATAAAATTCCATACCTCCTTGTTCCTTTCACATACTTCAGAATTATTTTTGCTGCTTGCCAATGTGTCTATTTTGGCCTTTCCATAAATCTGGAAGTGAAACTCACAACATGCATAATATCTGACCTAGTTGCAGTCAAATACATAAGAGTGCCAAATATTCTCTTATACAAACTTGGATCAAAATCCTTGTTGTTGTCTTCTTTGCTCAGTTTCAATCCCATCACTATAGGAGTAATTTTTTCCTTGCAATCCTACATATTAAATATTTCCAAAACTTATTTTACATACTTTTCTTGAAAAATACAAATTTTATTTTCATTTTTCTCTACTTCTATTCCTAAGAAGTATCCAAGAAATCCTATATCAGTGATTTCAAATTCATCCTTCATGACTATTTTAAAATTGTCAATAAGGTAAGAATCATTACCTCTGAATATAACATCATCAAAATATAAAACAACAATCAAAATCTTACCATATTTCACTTTGATGTATAATGTGGGTTCTCCTTCAAATTTCTCAAACCCATTCTCTGTAAATATGCATATATCCTACTGTACCATGCTCTTTGTACTTGTTTCATCCCATACAGAGCTTTCTTAAATTTGCTTACCTTGTGCTCTTGGCCTTATTTCTCATAGCCCAGATTTTGTTCAACATAAACCTCTTCCATCAATACTCCATTTAGGAATTTCGATTTCGCATCCATTTGGTAAACTTTCCACTTGTGTTGTGCTACTATGGACAACAATGCTCTTATTGTCTCTGTTCTTGCAACTGGTGCAAAATTTTCCTCATAGTCTCTTCCTTATTGCTGCTTGTAGCCTTTGACAACAAGTCTGGATTTGTGCCTTTCAATCTTACCTTTAGCATTTCTTTTGGTTTTATAAACCCATTTTACTCCAATAACTTCCTTACCTTTTGGAAGATCAACCAATTCCCATGTCTTATTTTTCTTTATGGAATTCATCTCTTCATCCATAGCATCTAACCATTTCTTATCTTTTACGTCTTCTTCAAAATGAATAGGATAATCTACATGAAAATAAAATGCAAATAAAGCATTCATACCTTATTCTTGTTCATAAATTTCATTCAGACTTCTGAATCTAGTTTCTCTTTCACCTGCTGAACTTGTGCTTGTAGAAGCACTCAAATCTAGTCCTTGTGATGCGCTGTGAGAAGCATTGTCATCAATTCTCAAGGGTGTTCTCATACCTTCTTGTGGTGTTCCTTGTTGTCCTTGTGTTGGTGGAGGTGGTGCTGCTAATGAGAGACATCTTTCAAACATTTCTTCCTCATCTTCACCATGAGACAAACAACTTTTTACATTAATTGTTTTCTCAATGCTTCCATCCCAAGCCTTTTCCTCAATAAACTGCACATCTCTGCTTATCAAAAATTTCTTGGTGGATGGGTTATACAATCTATATGCCTTGGATTCTTCACTGTATCCATAAAATATGCACTTCCCGTCCTTACTGTCCAACTTTTTTTTTAGTTGATCTGGAATGTGTGCATAAGGAACACAACCAAAAAATTTCATGTGGGTGACAAACTGTTTTATGCCACTCCATACTTCTTCCAGAACTCTGTTCATAACACTCTTTGTTGGGCATCTATTCAAGACATATGTTGCGCAATGTACCGCTTCAGCCCAATATTCATTTGGCAAATGTTTTTCCTTTAGAATGCTTCTTACCATATCCATGATGGTTCTATTTTTCCTTTGAACAACTAAATTTTGTTATGATGTATACCTTGCTGTGAATTGTTTATGAATCTCATTTTCTCTGCAAAATTGAAGAAATTATTTTGAGATATATTCTCCTCCTCTGTCTATTCTTAAGCCTTTAATATGTTTCCCAATTTGATTCTCAACAAGAGTTTTAAAGTGAAAAAATTTCTCAAACATTTCAGTCTTCAACTTCAAGAAATAAACCCATGTTTTTATTTTGTAATCATCAATAAAAGTCAGCATACAGTGGATGCCTGCTAATGACGGTGTTTGCGTTGGTCCACACAAATCATAATGAAATATTTCTAAGGGTGTCTTTGCGCTTATGCTCTTATCTGATGGAAATCTTTCTCAGTGTTTTTTACCTAAGATGCAGCCTTCAGATAGGCTATTCGGTTTCTAAATCAATGGTATTCCCTTTACCATTCCTTTCTCATGCAACAAATTCAAACCTCCAAAGTTGAGAAGTCCAAATCTCAAATGCCATAACCAGTTTTCATCCTTTTCTTCTCTTTGGAATGTCTCTTGTGTCACTACTGCCATTGCAGCTCCTTCCTTCAAATCTGCTCTCATCTTGAGAGGAAACATTATGTTTCTTGTCACCTTCACTTGTGCAATCCTCCACTTTCTTGGTGGTTTATCCATCATGGTGCATACATCATCTTCAAATAAAAAATTGTACCCTTTCTGAATGAGTTGTCCTATGCTCAATAGGTTACACTTCATACCAGGCACATAGTAAACATCTGATATGGATCTCCTTTCTCCTTTCTTTGTCAAGAAACTTACTCTACCTTTTCCCATGATAGAGACCTTGTTGTTTTTCCCCAATTTTACTTGAGACTTCACATTTTCATCAATCATGGAAAACATAGAAATGTTTCCATTCATATGGTTGCTACATCCTGAATCTAAAAACCATATATCTTCATTTTTCTCTTCATCCATATTAGATGCTAAAAATAGATTTTCTTAATTGATATTTTCTTTTGTAAAATTGGCACTGAGTGTATTACCCATGTTACTTTGTTTCTTTCTACTTTCATTGGCATAATGGCCATACTTCTTACAGTAATGACATTGTACTTGGGATTTATCATACCCTTGTCCATGTGCTTGATTTTTTCCACCTTTTTGGCTGCTTCCTTGGATTTGATTCGGATTTTGACTGTTTCCCCTTCCACTAGTATTTGCGGTGTTTTTTCTTCCTCCGTCTTGGCTTCTGCCTTTTCGTTTTCATCTGTAGTTTCCTCTGCCTTGACCTCTTCCTCTTCCAAAGAAAATTTGGGTCTTGAAGGCATGCTCCAAAAATGAGTTTCTCTTTATACCCAATCTTTGTTCATGTGTCATTAATGATTCATGAAGCTCATCGACAGTAAACTTTGAGAGATCTTTTGTCTCTTCAATGGTTTTGACTATCACATCAAATCTAAAGGGTAAGCTCCTCAATAGTTTCTCCACTATTCTTCTTTCTTCTATGGTCTCTCCATGAGATCTCATTTGGGTAACCAACCCAATAAACAAAGTGAATAATGAGTTTATTATATTAGACTCCTTCATGCAAATGACTTAAAAATCTCTTCTCATTAATTGAAGCTTTGCTTTCTTTACCTTCTCCATGACTTGTAGGGTATCTGGTGGGTATCCCATGCATAATTAGACCTCTTGGTTGCTGAAATCCTTGGAAATACACTTTCATGCACTGCATGATAGAGATAGAAGAGGGATTTTGAGTCCTTCTCCCTGTTACTCTTCAGTAAATCCTTCTTTTCCTTGTTCATCTGCTGGTTCTTCCAAACCATATTCAACTACCTCCCATACATCTTGCGAGGAAAATAGGGCTCTCATTGTGATTTTACAATAGTCATAGATCTTCCCATTGAACTATGGGATTTGAGTATTTCCCATACTCGTGCTTGTGCTGGCTACTGCCGTATCTATCTTTTTGAACTATGCTAAAAATCTTGATTCTTTTTTTCAAATAAACCTTCTCACTGCTGAGAGATAAACTTTGTCTTTTAAAGAATTATTCAGAAAAAACTTCTTTAAAACAAACACAAAACTCGGTTTGGTAAATACCTTATTTCGTTGAGCCTTCACAATGTTGGAGAAAACTTCAACAAATTTCTTCTTCCTTTAGCTTATTTTGAAAATGAAAAGAGCCTGGACTAGCTTTGATACCATGTTGGAATTTCTGAATAATTCCTAACACATAGAGAGGAAATAAAAAAAATCCTCTCCTTAGCACAGAGATTTAAATAAAATTATATGCACAGTGAGATGGAGTAAAAACTATGTTTCTATTAAACTTAAAAACTATTACAAAAATATCCTTTAGAACTGCAGTTGTTCTAGTTTACAAAATAAATGACTTTGGTGACTACTACACATGCAATGTTGTTCAAATTATGCTTCACTCCCTTCGAGCATACACTCTATTTCTTTTTTTTTGTCTCACTGCTCTCTGTTTTTTAATACAAAGTCACACATAGTTTTCTTTCTACATTCTGGCACATATATCATATGATCCACATTTCATTATACTATATATATATATTGCTAATATAATATATTTACAATATATATTATAAAGCATTCATAACCTAAGTCTTAAATCTAAAACTGTCATGGAATTTTAATAAAATATAAAACATTTAAAAAAATGTTAAGCCTAGGGTTTTAAAAAACCTTATACAAATGCTTGTCGCAGATTCTAAAAAATAAAATCAAAATTCCATTTGATGAATTTATCGCATCCAATTCCCTCCTGGCTCATTGGACTTTAAAATTTGTGATAAGGTTGTTATCGGTTGGAGGGTACACACATTGGAGGACTCCAAATGTGGTTCAAACGTATTTCATAAGGCTATCACATCCATTTTGGGAGCTGGTAATGTAGGCTTCAGATCTTGTGATCCTTGCGTGATTGGATGTTGGTTGTTGACTTGGCGAAGGTGGGTTCCACGCAGGTGACGTGGGGTGATTCAAGTCAAATATAAATGACACGGGTTAATGTGGTTAGTGCAGTCTTAATGCGGTAGATGCTGTGATTTAAATGGACGTATGGCACAACGGTTTTCACTGCATAAACAGGGCTACGAAATTTATCAAATAAAATGGATTTGCAGGCGTGTTGAAACCAAAAATTCATTACATAGTTGTGTGCAAGTTCAAACAAAAAATCTGCCATCGCCTTCTGTCCTTCTGCACAGTTACGGTTGGGTTTAAATATTTCAGGACATAGTACGTGAGCTAGTCAGCCTAGAAAACTAGTCTGTGCAATTAGTAAGGATAAATCACCCAACCCCCAACTTTGTTAAGAAGCGTGACGCTTATCTGCCGAAAAATAATTGCGCTTATTCACCAAATAGTTTATCGGCCACATAAATTCTTCACCAAAAACAAACATAAGTTATCCATAGAAGAACTTATAACAACATCAGGTGGCAGTGCGTCGGGGGTCAAATCAATGGAGAGCTTTTCATGACAGTGTAGAGGAACCTCTATGAGTGATGAGAAAATTTCCTCTTATTCCTCCATGACTTCATCCATCTGTTGCAGCCATGTAGTGGAGCTCTATTTTCAAGTTGTGGCCAGAATATTCTTCTTTCCCTGTGAACGAGTTGTAAGGAAAATAAATTTCCTGTTTTGGGACACAATCTTACTGCATTTTTTTGCAGTAGTCAAAGAGCTGAAAAGAGGCAGTACTACCTCTGGTATCCTGTCCAAGTTATTTCCCAAAGTAATAATAATCGCACGATGCCTAGACTCATACAGAGCATGTTTCCTCCATAAGTATGGTTTAACTAAAAATACATCAGCTACATCAAGAGGAGCAACATCACACAATACCTCATCCATGAATGACTTAATACTGTACAGAAGGTGGCACTGCTGGTGGACGTGGAGATCTCTCCCTCAGTGAAGCCACCTGATTGTATACAACTACGAGTGTGTTATCGCAGGTAGGTCGAGCCTCTTCATGACCTCCGCTGAAATGAGGTTCTTTTCGCTCCTGCTATCGACAAGGAATTGCAGTGGAGAAGCCTTTACCTACATCTGCGAATAAAAGAGGCGTTCCCCCTCCTCTGGATCCTCGGGATCCTCCCTATTGATCTTGGTGGTGGAAACAATAGCACTCGGATCCGCATCAATGATCTTCTTCCCTTTTTCATTGCCTCTGTTTGGTTCTGACTCAAGATCAAAACATGCATCTGATTTGGGTGCCTTTAGTTTGGCCACCAACGAATTTTTGGCCCGACACTCATTTGTGCTATGAGTGGGGTTGTTATGAAATTCACACCACTTCTTCATATCCTTCTTTGGAGTTGTGGTGTTGTTCTAAGTCGCCCTGCTTTTGCCTCACCCCTTGTTCTACTGTTTGGGGGCACCTTTCCCTGGCTTCGGATTCGCAGATCCAAAGTCTCACTTCTTTTGCTTAAATTTCTACTCGATCTTGGTAGCATAGCGATATGGCATGCCAAGTAATGTAATGTTGAGGAAATCCGTTTCCTCCTGAATGTGTCTATCTAGACAGTTTCTCTACTTGAGCACCAAATGTCTCTATGAATCTTTAATACCCAACTTTGTGCACACGGTATGGAACAAATTCATCACTTTGTGAACATCTTGATCCCTTTGCTACCGTAGTGTGGTCCATTGGATGTACTTGTGCTCATAGCTCCCCACGGGGTAATATTGTCCCTTGATGTCATCTCGGAACAAATTTCAAGTGAGTGTGGCCAAGAACTGGGAGGGTTCCTCCTTGTCCTTTTTCTCACAATATGTTTCCCACTAGTCCTTGAAATGGGGGGCGGCTTTAAGAAGTGAAAAAATAATATTTCTTGTTCAGAGAAATAATGGACTGAAAAATACCCTTATAGAAAATTCAACCATGTATCGACGACGTCTAGATCTATCTGGCCTTCAATTACATGAATGTTAAAGTTTACCTGTACCTTGAAGGGAGTGGCACCTCCAAAGTTTTTGTAGGATGTAGATGCGTCATAGGTGGGCAGTCGTTGAAGTATTTGAGTAAAGTTATCTGCCATCGCATTCCTTTGTTTCTTGAGGGCCTCCTCGAGAAATATTTTGATAGGATCTCCTGCTCCCTCGTCTTTCTTTTCTTCCACCATGGGAGGTCGCTAGGGTTTGTGAGGCTAATCTCGTAAGTGTTCAACTATATTAAGCCCTAACTACTTATACCCTGACCGCGTCGGGGACATGCAAATAAAAACAGAGAAAGAGTAGACTGATCTGATACCACTGACCTAGATTTATGCAGTAACGCAATAAAATACAAAAATATACATAAACACAGAGATGCAACGTAAATAATGCTTTATTTCATTAATATCGAATAACGAAAATATTCTTACAGACATAATGGAAATAAAATAGTTGGGGTGATGGTAGCTTATATATAAGAAGAGATGTGGTGGATACATGCCTTTTAACTGTGTTACAATGAGGCTAGAAGGCCTATTTATTGTTGAGAAACAATGAAAAGCCCTAAACATCCAAAATCCTAACCATAGGATATGAAGCACCAAAACTATGGGCCCCATTTAGGTAAATTGGTGTTTCAAATTCCCGGGGTCATAATGTTTGCATCCTATCTCCGTTTGACACACATGATACATCATTACAAAGATCTATCTGAGGAATACAAATTCTTACTAGGAATAGAGATCGTGGAATGAAATTTTATATTCCAGCGGCGTGATGCCCAAAAAACATTGTTTAGGGCCTTAAAACTGCTCAGGAATTTGAGGACCCGAAAAACTGATGAAAATAGTAAATTGTGCTGAAATTGAAAAACTAAAAGAACTGATGGTGCAGGTCCAAATGGAATAGGTGGGTGGCCACCAATATCCATGTGGCTGAAAACGACTCCGAAAGTTCAAGAACTGATAACCTTATAAAAATAGTAAGTTGTGCTGAAAGTGAAAAGATGCAAGAATTGATGGCGTGGGTCCAAATGGAATAGCTGGGTGGCCATCGATATCCACCTAGATTAGAAGGACAATAAATTATTGCCAAAATACCATGGTACTTAAAATTTGTTGCAAAAGATTAGTATTATGGAATATAGATTGGAGGTGCCTCCATCTTCCCGAGTGCACCCAATTTTCCATGTTTCATTCTTAAAGAAGGTTATATGTGAAAAACTCAGAGTTAAAACAATATTTCCAGAACATCACGAGGAAGGAAAATCATATTGAAACCTAAAGCAGTCATGGAAACAATAACTCGAGAACTACGAAATTGATAAATTTTAGGGTATCTCAGCAAGTGGAAGAATTTAAACCCCCTTAAGATTGTAATGTCTCTACTTACCAACAATTTTTTTTTTTCATTCAACTACTTAATAATTATTCCGAATTAAAATTGTATTTAATATAACTCTATTAAATATAATTTATGTCATTAATTATTCATCTATTTATGTAGTTAAATAACAATATAATTTCTCTAAAGTTTTATTTGTTATCTTTCCATCTTACCCTTGAGTACATACCCCTTCATCTTTATTATACTTTGGGTATAATTGTGCATATGTCTCCTTTGATAGAATATACTATATTTCTTGTTTATATATGTATTTCAATTACACACACAAACACATATATATATTCGGACTACAATTTAATTTTTGTTACACATATCTCTTTAACTAAATTCATCGCTCCTTGTAAATTTTTTTAGTCGTACAAGATCACCATTTGAAACTAACTCTATGTCTTAGCATGAAGTTAGAGTATAACTATATGTATGTGTTTGTAATTCAACATCAAACGACTTTAAATGACTTGCACAGAGTTGGATTTAAAGTTTATTTATGTACTAAACATTATGATCGCATTAAATCATTATGTACCCGTCTCCAGTTGTAAAACCTCACATCATACTTGTGAATTGGTGGTTTTCTAAGTATCATTTATTTTTCTCACTCCTTACTCACCTCGTTTCTAGTTTCAAGGATTGTATGGCCAACTTGCCATAACGTTGGGATTGGTTTGGAGTCCGATTCATAATTTTTTTTCTCTTTTAACTATCGGAAATGGATTTCTTGGTACATTCGTATTTATGTAAGGGATTTCATCTTTGAGTATAGATTTGATCAAATTATTTTATTTTTACATTTTTTACGCGTTCGAGAATTCTCAGTGTACATTTACGATGCAGGCTCCATAGCTTTCACGTATATGGTCAATATTCATAGGAAATTAGGGTTTTCCTAAGGTATATATGGTTCGATTTCTTCTAAGAGCGAGTTCATTTTCAGCTTCGAACTTCGAGAGCTCTTGACCTTTCTCCTAAGGCATGTTCTCATTATCTGTGGAGTGAGTTCGTCTTCTTCTCATGGCATAAAATTTCCCACAGAGTAGTTGAGAACCCAGGTATGTTGAGATTTCTCTCATGCCCTCTATTATAATGATTGTTTGGTTCTAACCTTCGTTCTGTAGGTTGTTAACCTTGGTTCGAATGGTATTTACACCGTGAAGGTTTTTATTTAATGCAAGTTTTATGGATTTCTGCGTGTATGTCTCTCTTAGACGTAGTTCTCTTGCTTGTTAAATTTACTAGTTGATTTGTCCTTTCTGTAGGATTTACTACTAACTCTGAGAATTAAATTTTTTATTTCTGGTTATAATGTCAGAGGTTTAAATCCTCGTTTTCTTGAATAGAGCATTGTTCTAGTCGCTTTGATTTTTTTTTCACCTCCTCTTATACGATTTTCTTGTTCCTTCTGTAAGAATATTTCGCAACCCTCCTTCGTCCTCGTACTAGTAGCTCGATGATTTCTTCAAAAATGCACTTCTATATCTTAAATTTCCCAACCCTTTCTATGGTGAGACTATAACTTGTATTGAATATGTTGTGTCAATTCTTAATTTTTTTATGAAATTATTGATGCCTCTAAGGCATTTACTTTTTAGAAATTATATATATAATTTTCTCTTGCATTTATTTCCTTTTAGGATATAAGTTTAAAGCGAGTTTTCCAAATACAATAGGTATGATAGCTCCTATTTTTACCATTCGATTCATTCTATTTTGGTTTACTATGAATATAATCAGGGATTATCTCTTCAGTAGATTAACTTGGCTCTCCTATTTTGTTGCAGGTACAAATTTTTGGTTTATACGGTTCATCCCATCGTATGTTTATGAAATCGATTCAATTCATGAGAGCTTAGAGCGATAGTAAATCATTTTCATTTTGATTTGTTTCAGGTTGGTATATCAATGTTTGGCAACTCTCAGAACATTGGCCTCATCTTCATATAGCTTTTTCCATAGGATTTTATTATCTCAGCGTACTGTGAAATACAATTTTTTTTTTCGAAAAGAAATGTATATTTCTGTCAGTACAACCATTGGTCTATTTCCATGGCCCTGTAATATTTTTGAAGTCCGAACATTCTTCGAACTGGATTTACATTGCCAGTGTTCTTCTATGGATATTTAATGATGTTCTATATATAAGACTAGGTTTAAGTCTGTTCATTTAATTTTGTTTCAACTGTAATTTAAGCATATATATCTATAGTTTATAATAAGTAATACTTTTCTTGTGAATTAAATATTCACATATATGTCTTCGTCCATTAATATTAAATTTATGCTTCATAATATTTTGTGGTTTTTACAGTTCAGATAAATCCAACTCTTCAATTTATTAGCAGTAAATCATTCTGCTACTTTGAGTTTAATTCGATTTTCAATACTTGTTAAAAATTTGTGACAATTAATGTCTAGGAAAATTTATATTAGTTTCTACAATTTGGATTTTCTATAATGAAAAATAATATTTCCTCCATATTAGGTGTTATCCAAAGTTATATTATATAAATAGAATTTTTCTATGCCTTTGTTTGGATCTATACCCATCATGATTGTACTTTCCTTCCAGTGAAATAGTTCAGATTAGACTGCTATTATATCACCACAGTAAGTCACAAGAGCAGATAACTATAAAATTTCTTTCGGAAATTAATATAGACATAGACTAAATTCACTATAATATATCAATGACATCTATCTTTTTGTTATGCAATTTCTAATCATTCCATGAAGTATAGAAATTGGTTCTGGTTATATTTTCTTTGAAATTGTAATACAATAATGTCATTACTATACAGTAGAATTTATTTTCCTTGTACAATTATAATGATCTCACAGTACTCTAGAATATTTCATTGTATGTTTATACAAATTTTAGTAAACTGATTCATTAATTTCAAATATTAAATGTAGATTTAAAGTTTATACATATGTTTATGTTCATGTAACTGTTCATACTAGCAGCAGATTCAAGTTACCATAGTTAATTTGGTTATGGGAATAATAAATATATCTCCAGATTTAAACCATATTCTGGTTTAGAGATTCTGGTTGATAATTTCCCATAATTATTGTTCCTACAACTATACAAATTTTAGAGATTTATTTCTCCTAATGAAATCTATTAAATGTAAGAATTCACAAATCTTAGAATCTAAATTCAAAATAACAGCTACAACATCTAGCCATACCGTACCAGAGAATCTATCTTAATCATTCATAAAATTAGTTTGCATACCTCTTCTTCTTATGACCAGTCCTCCCAACCTTAGAGTTCGTCTGTCTCCAGAACTCACCCCCAAGTTGAGATCCTCTCCCAGAACAGACCAACCCCAATCTATTCTGGAGTAGCTTATTTAAGCTATGCTCTCCCCAAATCTTGTTTCTAATTCTACGTCCAGAATTTCAGGATGATTTTATTCCTGTTTTCCTATGCTTCCTTTAGTTAGGGACTTTAAAGCTGCTTTCTGCTTTTCTAGATTTTTACCTCTTCCCAACTACTTTCCTCATCATTGGGGAAATTTAGATTTTTCCTCAAAAATCTAAATTAGAAATAAATTCTTTCAAGGATTTTTGAAAGATTCTGGGGAAAGTCTTACCCTCTTTCTATAACCTCATGGATTAGGCAAGTGATCTCAAAAATCTCAATTGGTCATATTGCACACAAAACATTTTATTTATTTTTCATAAATAAATAATAAACTACATCCACACAATAATTATCCATTGGGGTCCACTCCCCTTTGGTCTTAAGTTCAAATGTATAACTTTAAAAACATAAAACTATGGGTGTTACATATTCCCCCTCTGAAAACAAACACCTTCCTCGGTGTTCATAGCTAACTACTAGAGTTTATTTTGAAAATAAATTTGGATATTTTTCCATCATCTCAGCTTCTCTCTCCCACGTAGCTTCTTCAGTAGTAAAGTGCTTCCACTGCACCTTTACTCTGGCTACTATTCGATTTCGCAATTCAATTTCTTCCCTCTCCAATATTTGAAGCGGCTCTGGAAGGAACTCCCCTTCTGGTTCCACCTGTATCACATTCAAATCAACAATATGAGAAGCATCATGTACATATATTTTTAATAACGAAACATGAAACACATCATGAACTTTAACATGGGGAGGTAAGGCCAGTTTATAAGCCACTGGTCCCACCCTTTCTAAAACCTCAAAATGTCCACAGTATCTAAGATCCAGTTTTGCACAGCTTCCAGCATAAAGTGTGCTCTTTTTGGGTTTAATACGCAGATACACATGATCACCCACTTTGAACTCTCGGTGTACTCTCTTCTTATCGGCATAGTTTTTATGTCGATCTTGTGCTGTCTTGATGTTTCTCTATATCTGTTTGAAAATCCTTTCCATTTCTTGTAGAGTATCTAGCCCAAGTACTAGCTTATCTTTAGGTTGGCTCCAAATTAAAGGAGTACAACACTTTCTTCCATAGAGTGCTTCAAATGGACTCATTTTGATGGAGGATTGGTAGCTGCTGTTATAAGAAAATTCGACTAAATGTAGGTAGTCTTCCCATTTTGATGGCCTATCCATCACATATATTCTTAACATATCCTCCAAAATATGATTGGTTCTCTCTGTTTGAACATCCTTATGAGGGTGATAAGCAGTGCTAAAATTCAATTTAGTGCCCAGACCCCCAAACAACCCTTTCCAGAAGGTTGCTGTGAACTTAGCGTCTCTATTTCAAATAATCATCTTTGGGACCCCGTGTAGCCTTACTATTTCTTTTAGGAACACATTTTCTACTTGGGCTGTCCCAAAAGTGGATTTTACAGGTATGAAATGTGCAGCCTTTGTTAAGGTATCTACCACTACCATCACTGAGTCATGCTGGTACTTTGTTCTGGGTAACCCGGTTATAAAATCTATAGAAACAGTGTCCCATTTCCATTATGCAATTGACAAAGGATTTAAAAGACCAACTGGATGCTGATGTTCAACTTTGACTCGTTGACATTCCATGCATCTAGATAAATAGTTTGCTACATCCTTTTTCATTCCTGGCCAAAACAGTTTCTTTTTCAAGGATGTAAGATTTCTCTGATATCCATGATGTCTTGAATATGGTTGTTTATGATATTCATCTAGGATTTCTATTTTCAAAGAATCCACATTGGGGATGTACAATCTATTTCTATATTAGATCATCCCTTTTTGATTTTGGGTGTATTCAGCCATTTCTTTTTTCAGCATTTTCACTTGTAGATTCTCATAGTTGGGATCTTGATATGCTACCTTTTTAACTAATTCTTTTAAGTCAAAACTAGCACTACTCCCAATGCTGCTTATGTTTTGGCAAGCATTTTTTCTTAGAGCATCAACAATTTTGTTCTCTTTCCCTTTGATATGTTTTATGTCAATACCAAATTCACTCAGAAAAGACAACCATCTGGCTTGTCGAGCATTCAAATATGTTTGAGAAAAAAAATACTTGAGACTGATATGATCTGTCATCAATGTAAATTTTTTCCCAAGAAGATAGTGTCACCACATCTTCAAGGCATGAATTACAGCAGCCAATTCCAGATCATATACACTGTAATTCTGTTCATGTTTCCTAAGTGTTCTAGATTCATATGCAATGACAAAATTCTCTTGCAGTAGAACGCCTCCCAACCCCTCTCTACATGCATCCATACACATGACAAAATCTTTATCGGGATTTGCAATCTTCAGTATAGGCACTGTGGTAAGTTTTAATTTCAGTTGTTCAAAGCTATGTTGACATTTTTCAGTCCACTCAAATTTGGTGCCTTTCCTTTGTAATGACGTTATGGGATATGCTATTGCAGAAAATATTTCCACAAACCTTCGATAATATCCTGCAATCCCCATAAATGACCTTACTGCTGATACATCAATGGGCACAGACCACTCTGTTATGGCATTTATCTTTTCAGGATCAACAGCCAATCCTTTTTCAGAAATGATATGGCCCAGATATTGAATTTTATCCTTATAAAATTCACATTTGCTGAACTTGGCATATAATTGATTCTCCTTAAGAGTCTGTAACACCATTCTAAGGTGTTCCTTATGTTCTGCCTCACTCTTTGAATAAACTAGATATCGTCTGTGAACACTAGTACGAATTTATCTAAGTAATTGTTAAAAACACTGTTCATTAAGCACATAAAAGTGGCAGGGGAAATTTTCAATCCAAAAGGTAGGACTACAAATTCATAGTGACCATACCTGGTTCGAAAAGCTATTTTACTGATATCTTCCTCCTTAATTCTGAGTTGGTGATAACCAACCCTCAAGTCAATCTTAGAGAATACTGAAGCCCCTCTCACCTGATCAAAATGGTCATCCATTCTGGGCAAAGGGTACCTGTTTTTGATTTTCAACTTATTCAGTTGACTGTAGTCATTGCATAGTCTAAAGTTTCCATCCTTCTTTTTCACGAACAACATTGGTGCTCCCCAAGGGGATACACTTGGTTTGATGTAACCGTTATCTAGCAATTCTTGTAATTGCATTTTTAACTCCATGAGTTTAGGAGGGCTCATCCGGTAAGGAGCTCTAGACACTGGTGTTGCTCCTGTCACCAAGTCGATTGAAAAATCAATCTCTCTTTTGGGGGGAAGATGAGGAATCTCATCTGGAAAAACTTCCTTAAATTCTCTTACCACTGGTAAAGTTTCTAGTAATTTTTCTTCAGGTTGTTGTCCTAATTCTTCAACATGTACAACATATACTTGATATCATTTTCTAGCTATTATGTTTAGCCTAAGGGCGGAGATTTGCCTTACAGAAATAGGTTTCGGTTTCCATTTTAGTATGAATGGTTTTCCTTCATCATCTATGGAGTGCAGAGTTTTGTCCCAACAATTCAGGATGGTCTTTTTCTTTTCTAGCCAATCCATTCCTATCAATAAACCATAAGAACCTAATGGAAAAATGTTTACATCAACTTCTGTTTGATATTCATTCAATTTAATAGTTGTTTTAGGTAGCTTATGAGTTACTTTTCATTTAGTTCCAGTAGCTAATTGTACCAACCAAGGCTGCTGAAACTTTTCTGTTCTGAGTTTACATTTTTCTACAACTTGTGGACTAATATAACTCAAAGAAGCACCCACATCAATTAATATAATAACAGATTGATCAGATATTTTACCTTCCATCTCGGCCATAGTAGACTAATTTTCTGCTTGTGGGTTCTCCAAGGCTGCACTGATAGTGGGTATGTTCCTGGCTATATCATTCACTGTGGTAGCTTCTCTATCTCTCAGAACCATCTGAATATTTATGTGTGGACAGTCCCTCAACAAATGAGGTTCTCCACAACCCCAACATTTCAAAGGCTCCCACATTTTAACTGCCCCTTCTTTCTTATTCTCCCCATCTATTTGCTTTGAACCAACTTGGGACTGAGCAGTTTGAATTTCTCTTGTTTCGTTAAATTTCTTCCGCTGATGATCCTTACCAAAGTTCTTCAAGTAGGCTGGTTTTTGTTTCTTTCCTTTGAATTCTCCCTTGTTTTTCCAACTTTTCCCTTGTTCACTCTTCCCTTTAAACTTCTGGTAACAGAGTCTAGCTTTCCTCACCACTTCGTCCATAGTTTTTGGATTATCGAACTCTATTTTCTCCTTGTACACAGTGGGAAAATAGTTCAAAAACCTTTGCACCTTTGCTTTCTCTTCACGAATATAAAGAACATACATTAACATATTTTTAAACTTGGTAA
Organism: Pinus albicaulis; assembly: GCA_034641835.2. NCBI lineage: Eukaryota > Viridiplantae > Streptophyta > Pinopsida > Pinales > Pinaceae > Pinus > Pinus albicaulis. The sequence continues at coordinate 530,260 of MU968459.1, forward strand.
CCAACTCATCTATGGTGAGATGTCACAACCTGAGTTCATGAAAATCCTTTTATTTATCATCATAATATTGTTCGTTCAAATATCGGTTTTTAAACTTGACTTGGAAATCTTCCCAAGTCATTGTTTTTTCATCAATGGCTTGAACCATTTTTGCCTCCTCCCACCACAAGGTAGCCTTACCTTGCAACTGGTAGATGGCTAATTTGGTCTTCAGATTGCTTTCATATTGTTAGACCTGAAAATACTTAATCATATTTAATAGCCATGTCTCAGCATCTTCCTCCTTCTCTCCATCATAGGAGGGAGGTTTAATTTTTCGAAATTCACCTTGTAATTCCTTATTTTGCTTAGACTAATCTCTAGTAGTGTCATCTTCCTCATAATCATCTGAGAGCCTGCCTTTCTTCCTCCTTCCGGAACCTTCACCTTCTTGGCTGTTCTGCGAAGTCAGTTCTCTTATCAGTTTTTCCTGCTCCTCACTGGCTAATGATAGCCTTTCATTTTGGCTTCTTAGCTCGGCCATATCCCGTTGCAACCTGTGAAACATAGTCATTAAAGGAGCATTGGGATCTCGTGTATTATCTCTACCACCCAGATCGACATATAATTCACTTTCTTCCACCATTGAATTTTCAGTTTAGTACCTTTGTACACTAAATAAAACAACATCTAGTAAAAATATAATTTTTTTTCCCAAAAATTTTATTTTATGTAGTGAGCACAACAAAAACCTAGTTTTTCTAACATGGGCTTTGATACCATTTGTAATGTCTCTACTTACCAACAATTTTTTTTTTTATTTTTTTTATTTTTTTCATTTAACTACTTAATAATTATTCCGAATTAAAATTATATTTAATATACCTCTATTAAATATAATTTATGTCATTACTTATTCATCTATTTATGTAGTTAAATAACAATATAATTTCTCTAAAATTTTATTTTTTATCTTTCCATCTTACCCTTGAGTACATACCCCTTCATCTCTATTATAATTTGGGTATAATTGTGCATATGTCTCCTTTGATAGAATATACTATATTTCTTGTTTATATATGTATTACAATCACACACACACACACACACACACACACACACACACACACACACACATATTCGGACTAGAATTTAATTTTTGTTACACATATCTCTTTAACTAAATTCGTCAATCCTTGTAAATTTTTTTAGTCGTATAGGATCACCATTCGAAACTAACTCTACGTCTTAGCATGAAGTTAGAGTATAACTATACGTATGTGTTTTTAGTTCAACATTGAATGACTTTAAACGACTTTCATAGAGTTGGATTTAAATTTTATTTATGTACTAAACGTTATGATGGCATTAAATTATTTTGTACCCATCTCTAGTTGTAAAACCTCACATCATACCTGCGAATTGGTGGTTTTGTAAGTATCATTTATTGTTCTGACTCATTATTCACCTCGTTTCTAGTTTCGAGGATTGTATGGCCAACTTTCCATAACGTTGGGATTGGTTTGGAGTCCTATTCATAATTTTTTTTCTCTTTTAACTATCCGAAACGGATTTCTTGGTACATTCGCACTTATGTAAGGGATTTCATATCTGAGTATAGATTTATTCGACTTATTTTACTTTTACAGTGTTTACGTGTTCGAGAATACTCGGTGCACATTTACGATGCAGGCTCCATAGCTTTACACGTGTATGGTCAATCTGCATAGGAAATTAGGGTTTTCCTGAGGTATATATGGTTCGATTTCTTCTAAGAGCAAGTTCATTTTTAGCTTTGAACTTCCAGAGCTCTTGACCTTTCTCCTAAGGCATGTTCTCATTATTTTTGGAGCGAGTTTGTCTTCTTCTCATGGCGTAAAATTTCCCACAGAGTAGTTGAGAACCCAGGTATGTTGAGATTTCTCTCATGCCCTCTATTATAATGGTTGTTTGGTTATAACCTTCATTCTTTAGGTTGTTAACCTTGGTTCAAATGGTATTTACACTGTGAATGTTTTTATTTAACACAATTTCTTATGGATTTTTGCGTGTATGTCTCTCTTAGACGTAGTTCTCTTGCTTGTTAAATTTACTAGTTGATTTGTCCTTTTTGTAGGATTTACTACTAACTCTGAGAATTAAATTTTTTATTTCTGGTTATAATCTCAGAGGTTTAAATCCCCGTTTTCTTGAATAGAGCATTTTTCTAGTCACTTTGATTTTTTTCACCTCCTCTTATATGATTTTCTTGTTCCTTTTGTAAGGATATTTCGCAACCATCCTTCGTCCTTGAACTAGTAGCTCGATGATTTCCTCGGAAACACACTTCTATATCTTAAATTTCCCAACCCTTTCTATGCTGAGATTATAACTTGTATTGAATTCATTGTGTCAATTCTTAGTGTTTTTATGAAATTATTGATGCCTCTAAGGCATTCACTTTTTTAAAATTATATATATAATTTTTGCTTCCATTTATTTCCTTTCAGGATATAGGCTTAAAGCGATATTTAAAAATACCTTAGGTATGATAGCTCCTATTTTTACCATTCGATTCATTCTATTTTGGTTTAATATGAATATCATCATGTCTTATCTCTTCAGTAGATTAACTTGGCTCTCTTATTTTGTTGCAGGTACAAACTTTTGGTTTATACGGTTCATCCCATCATACGTTTATGAAATCGATTCAATTCGTGAGAGCTCAGAGCGATAGTAAATCGTTTTCATTTTGATTTTTTTCAGGTTGGTATATCAATATTTGGAAACTCTCAGAATGTTTCCCTCATCTTCACATAGCTTTTTCCATAGGATTTTATTATCTCAGCGTACTGTGAAATACAATTTTTTTTTTCGAAAAGAAATGTATATTTCTGTCAATACTACCATTGGTCTATTTGTGTGGCCTTGTAATATTTTTGAAGTCCAAACATTCTTCGAACCAGATTTACATTTCCGGTGTTCTTCTATGGATATTTAATGATGTTCTATATATAAGATTGGGTTTACGTCTGTTCATTTAATTTTGTTTCAACTGTAATTTAACCATATATATCTATAGTTTAGAATAAGTAACGCTTTTCTTGTGAATTAAATATTCACATAAATGTCTTCGTCCATTAATATTAAATTTCTGCTGCATAATATTTTGTGGTTTTTACAGTTCAGATAAATCCAACTCTTCTATTTATTAGTAGTAAATCATTCTTCTACTTTGAGTTTAATTCGATTTTGAATACTTGTTAAAATTCTGTGACAATTAATGTCTAGGAAAATTTATATCAGTTTCTACAGTGATTTTCTATAATAAAAAATAATATTTCCTCCATATTAGGTGTTATCGAGACTTATATTATATAAATAGAATTTTTCTATGCCTTTGTTTGGATTTGTACCCATCCTGCATGTACTTTCCTTCCAGTGAAATAGTTTAGATGAGACTGGTATTATATCACCACAGTAAGTCATAAGAGCAGATAACTATAAAATTTCTTTTGGAAATTAATATAAACATAGACTAAATTCACTATAATATATCAATGACATCTATCTTTTTGTTATACAATTTCTAATCATTCCATGAAGTATAGAAATTGGTTCTGGTTTTGTTTTCTTTGAAATTGTAATACAATAATGTCATTACTATATAGTAGAATTTATTTTCCTTGTACAATTATAATGATCTCATAGTACTCTAGAATATAATTTCTGATTTACTACCTATTATTACTTCCTTAGTATTAGAAATAATGTTTTCATTGTATGTTTATACAAATTTTAGTAAACCAGATCCATTAATTTCAAATATTAACTTTAGATTTAAAGTTTATACATATATTTTTGTTCATGTAATTGTTCATACTAGCAGCAGATTTAAGTTACCATAGTTAATTTGGTTATGGGAATAATAAATATATCTCCAGATTTAAACCATATTCTGGTTTAGAGATTTTGGTTGATAATTTCCCATAATTACTATTCCTACAACTATACTTATTTTAGAGATTAATTTCTCCTAATGAAATTTGTTAAATGTAAGAATTCAAAAATCTCAGAAACTAAATTCAAAATAACAGCTACAACATCTAGCCATACTGTACCACATCATTTATCTTAATCATTCATAAAATTAGTGTGCGTACCTCTTCTTCTTATGACCAGTCCTCCCAACCTTACAGTTCGTCTGTCTCCAGAACTCACCCTGAGCTGAGATCCTCTCCCAGAACAAACCAAACCTAATCTGTTTTGGAGTAGCTTATTTAAGCTATGCTCTCCCCAAAGCCTCTTTCTAATTCTGTGTTCATAATTTCAGGATGCTTTTATTCCTGTTTGCCTAGGCTTCCCTTAGTTAGGGACTTTAAAGTTGATTTCTACTTTTCCAACTTTTTACCTCTTCCCAACTACTTTCCTCATCATTGGGGAAATTTAGATTTTTCCTCAAAAATATAAATTAGAAAGAAATTCTTTCAAGGATTTTTGAAATATTCTAGGGAAAGTCTTACCCTCTTTCCATAACCTCATGGATTAGACAACTGATCTCAAAAATCTCAATTGGTCATATTGCACACAAAACATTTTATTTATTTTTAATAAATAAATAATTAACTACATCCACACAATAACTATCCATTACGGTCCACTCCCCTTTGGACTTAAGTTCAAATGTCTAACTTGAAAAACATAAAACTGGGGGTGTTACAAAGATTCCACATGGGAGGGTGATAATTTTATATAGAAGTATACATAAATAATCAATCATTGAGGACAACATTTGTTTGAAGGAAAGGGGCATGTTAGGCCCCTATAATACTAGTGTATCCGCTTATTGTTATTGTTATGCCCATGTAGACTCCATATTGTTATTATTGTGCCCCATAGAATCTCATTATTATTATTGTTGTGCCCTTATATTGTTTTTGTTATGTATACTATGATTGTATTATGACCCATTGGACTTCTATATATAGAAAAAAGGTTTTTTCATTTGTATCATCCAATAATTGTTCAATTGTGAAATGTAAAGGAGGTCACTCCATCAAAGAGGATGATTTCTAAGTCGTTGATCTATCTTTTGTTCTATTTTGTGATTTGGTTTCATAACATATAACAAACAAAAAACCATGGAAAATGCTTCATGCTATGTTGTTACCAATATCGTTGATTAATAATGTCATATAAACGATATTTTTCTACTTATTCATGAGCATTCAATTCAAATTAATTCAAGAAAAGAATAAGAAATCAAAATAAAATTATCTAAACTTTGACATAACTACCTTTCTCTCTCTATTTCTTTTCTTCTTTATGCTCCTTTCCTCGTGTTTCCTATGATATTTGCTTCTATAATTTTGCTCATTTTCATCTCTACTTCTTCGTCCATGTACATCACCACATCATTGATAAAATTTTTATTTGAATCTAATAATTTTTTAGAGTTCACAAATATTGCACTCAAATCAATGGTTAAAATGAAATTATAATTGATACTAGGTAATGATTGCATTTTCAAGACAAAAAAATATATCGCAAATTCATTTCTAATGTATATTCTAATATCAGGTTCATAGTTACCATATAAAGACTAATTTCTATGCGTATAGGTAAAATACCAAATATATTTTAGCTTCGACAAATTTTGATTTATAGTTCCTTGTTAGATATATTAGATTAAAAAATGAAAAATTTACAATTGCATAATTGGCTGAAAGATTTGATCAAGCCTATAAAAATTAAGAACACACCACTTACCTACGGAAAATGATACACATTTTGCATCTTCATTCAAAATGAGCTTCGAGCGAAAATCCCTCACATAATGCAACTACTAGAATAACCGCCATACATCCTAGAGAGTAAATATTTTTGTAACCATCTCCTCAGAAAATTAATCAAACATGCAATGACAACATGTATGCTAAAAACTGCACGATAACCGTTTGGATGATGCACCTACGGACATAATAAATCGAACTAGTGGTTAAAATTTCCACATTAGATTTTAAAATTTCAAGGTATGTATTACATACTAAGTAGTGATCACATGTTATCCACGATATCTTATTTTGAATACCTTACCAATGCACTCGCGCAAAAAATAAATAGAATTAGTAGTTAGAAAAAATGTTATATACTACTACTACTACTACAAATAATAATAATAATAATAACACGGTATACATGTACACTAAACTCTTGATGCCCCAAAGTTTAACAAGAAAAAACTGGTAATTATTAATTGATTAATATTTACTCTTATGCATAATGAATGTGTGTGAAATAAGTGTGTAGAGGGGGAATATATGCAAACGTACGGACATTAATTATTAATTGATTAATATATAGTATGTGGAAATGTATCCAAAGGTATGAAACATTTCCAAAGAATGTTTTTTTCCTTGCTTCGCACACCCGTTTTCTTGTACAACACTTTATCACACGAATTTTAATAACCCAAAACCACTAATTAATTGTTGATCAATATATGGAAGGGATGTTTGTGGTAAAAATGTGCATATCAGGAATGTATGCAGAGATACAAACATTATTAATGAAAGATTCTATTCCTTGTTCTATTTTACTGAAAAATGTGAAATAAAAAATGCACTTAGTATTCGGGAAACTCAAATACAATGACATAGTGTGTACATTGTAGTGATGACAATGTGCGAAAATCTACGCAAAGGTACAAAACATTGCAAAAGAACGTTTTCGATCCATGCTTCGCACACCCATTCTCCCACACAACACTCCTTCCTCACACACATTAATAAGTCAAAATCACTAATTAATTGGTGAATACATAATATTATACGAGAGAGAGGTGTGCAGTGGAAGTATGTAGAGAGGGGGGCTGCGGCGGGGGAGTTTCTATTCCTTGTTCTGGTCACCCATTCTCCCACACACCATTTCTTCCTCAGATACATTGCACATACACTTAATTTAATATTCGATAATAACTATTTAATTGTAAAATGTCAATTTGCAAATGCACTTAGTATTCGATGAGTTCAAATAAGACAGGCCCACGTCAACAAACTAGTGGGAATAGTTAATCATCCACCATTATTTTGCGCCCTCTAAACATGTTACTAAAAATTTTCATACCCAAAAATCTATTAACACAAAACCACTAATTATTAGATTTATATGTAGTGTGTAGACATGTATGTGTAAATACTAAACATTGTAGAAGAAAGTATTAGAAAGTATTATTGGGACCAAGATTCATTGTTTCTACTTTGATATAAATCCTTCGCATCTCGATATAAAATAAAACATGATTTGTTAATCAGTACTATTGTGAGAGAGGGATATATGCGGAAGAAGTATGTGGAGGTATGGAACATTCATTGAATTTTTTTATGTTCATCACTCTGCACAACAGTTCTTCCTCACACACATTAAAAAGTCAATTCAGCTAGAAGATACAAAAAAATATAGTCATTTTTGTCATGTAGTTTCCATATAATGTACCTAAATTTAAACCAGCTTAGATCCATCTTAACTATGGATTTAACAAGATCCTAGAGAGATCCCATCCCTTTTCATTATAAAAGAGATTTGCACCTTAAGAGATTTGATCCTTATAGATACTTGGTCAATCCAAAATTAAGATAAATCTAGACTATAATTAATAATATTTGATAATTATAATTATTAATTTAATTTAATTTAATTTTTATATAATTTGATCTAATTAAAATATTTTTAATAATAACTAAAAATATTATTTTTATTTTTATATTTTATTAATTCTTTTAATTTATATTTTATTTTGTTTTTATTATTATATAATTTCACTGAGTCAAAAATTTACATAACATAACTTTATACGTCTTCTATACTCGGGCAATTATACATAACCTTACAACTCTTCCATTCTAGGCCATCATAAACCATATATTTAAAACTTGGTTCATTTGTGTGATCTTTCTTAGATTTCCTTGCTCATTCATAATTTCTTCATTTTCGTACCAGGATCAAAATATTATTTAACATGATACAAATTTGGTCAATCAAATCAAATTAATAGACATATTTTTTCATCATTTATAAAATTAATCTTAATAAAATCACAATCTTCCTTCTGACGAAAATACCTAACGAAATTTTAACTTGGAGTGAGAATGGCCAGCTCCGTTTGATGACCCCGTATTCCATGTTGACCAACGTTAGGAGGAATGGGTGGTCCAATGTGAAAGCGTAAAGAGGGTTTCAAGCCCGCCATGGTAACTCGAGACCATTTTTCTCGTCTTAAATCCAAATATCGAAAAGCAGCTCATTACGTACGTGCCTATGGAATAGACGCTGTGGGATGTTTTTGCAATATTGTAAATTTTATGATTTGAAATATTTTAATAAAACACGTTATGTTTTATTAGTTCAAGTGAAATTACAACTAGAAATAAATTTTAAATAATAAAAATTTGAAAGACCTCTTATTTGATTTTTAACAAATATTTTTCCAATTCTTACTGTTTAAGCCGACTAACGTGTACGAATTCACTCTTTTCCAAAAATACATAAAAAAAAATCAAAAAAATATTATGTGAATTTTAATGCTCTTATTTATTTTTAATCTAAAACCAAATATTAAAAAATAATATATTCTTTTATTAAATCAAAACATTAAAAAATAATATACACTTTTATTAAAACCAAATATTAAAAAATAATATACTCATTTAACTAGAATTTGAGAAGGCAAGCTTTTAAAACCTCGCTGATTTTTTATTTTTTTTTATAGGATTACACCATTCTTAAAATATTAAAAAAAGTTTTTTTAAAAAGAAGTGATTATATAAGTGCAAATAAGTATTCATTTTTAATTGTCTGTGGGGTTTTCTTTAAATGGCTCAATTCTTTTATGAGAATGTGGTGATGTATGGATATGTTGATGAAAATAGAGAGAAAAAAAAGATTAAAAATTGAAAGGTACTATCAAACTTTAAAAAAAAAAATAATCATTTTTAATTAAATTACAATTTTATTTCATAAAATAAAGTGTAAGTTTGATTTACTTATTTTTTATAAAAATTATTATAATATATATTAAAAAAACAAACTTTAATAGCTTTATGTTTTTTATGGTTTTTTTCATTAATATAATAATAGAATTTCAAAATGTATTTTAAATATATGAATAAATTAAAATTATGTTTTTTTTAATGATAGAGAGATTGTAGACATCTACAATTTTATATCAATAATTGTTTATTAAATTTGAAAATTTGTTAGGATAAGTGTAATAATATATGTTGTTTAAATTTTGTACTTTAGAAAATGAGGTTAAATATTGCAAAGTTAAATTTTATATAAATTTTGTAAAAAAATTAACTATAAAGTTTAATTTATTCACTTATTAAGTGTTGAAAGTTGAACATGATAGAGATGTTGTAATGTAATGTTTAATGTTTTACAAGTCACATTACAATTAAAAAAATAAAAATAAATAAATAAATTTAAAAAATTAAATTAAACTAAGGGATTAATGTGATGTAAGCATTTTAACTCGGGTATATTGTACAATTGAAAAATAAAAATAACCCTATATAAAGATAAAATAAAATAAAAATAAAAATGTTCCATATTTAACTAAAAATATAGAAATATTTAAACTTATCTTAAAAAAATTCATTTTCATTAATAACATAAAGTTAAGTGGGAATATCGCCGGATGCGGTCAATAAAAATATTTCTAGGACGTGCACCTACCCCACTTCCATGACCATTGCTATGCACCATGGCCTGCAGACTATTAACTACCGGGGATAATTTTTCACCCGGTGCGAATTCTTATTATCTTGGACGGCTCACTCGGCTCCTGGACATGGCGATTGTGTTTGGCATGGACAGTTTCCGCAGCGATTTGAATGGTGGAGTGGGCGGCCTCTGCTCTCCCCAGCCTCTGCATGTGAACTGTTCGCCCGCAAGCATTGAAGCATCCATTAAAACCAATACAGGAAAGCGCTGCTGGATCGTGGCTTGTTTCGAACCGGCTCCAAATTGTCATTTCTCTGCCAGCCCCGTGCACCGACAGTTTGGAACTTATGTTTTGCTCTGAAGTAATTCGCTACCTCTCTACCGATTTGCTCGTGGCTGCGCAGCTTCGCTCCGGCTTTTGTGCAGCAGGGTGTCAATTTCTTGTCTTCTCTGTCAGTTGGGGAATCTGGCCGAGCTGTGCCTCGTTTTTAACATGCCCCGCCTCCGCGAGCGCATGAGAGCTCGAAGGGGCTCCACTCGTGGTCGGCTCTCTCATCAATGCGTGCCTCCCTCTCCCGTTTCCATGTCTGAGAACGCCTCTGGAATTTCTCCCGATACCATCTCTACCCCGCCCGCTCTCCATGTGCCTCCTGCCGGCGTCAGCTCCCTTCGACCCACCATTCGCCAATCTTCTCAACGCTCTGAGTTGAGGTTTGACTGCACCTCATGTGATGCCATTCTTACCACCTTTATTACTGTGACTCTGCGGGAAGAAGTCCCTAATTTCGCTCCGCCTAGCTCCTCGACTATGCCTGCACCCTCCTTCAGCAACTGCTCCCCTCATGACGGCCCTGCCCTCTCTGCTCCTCAGCACAGGCCCTCCATGGAGATTGCACGCGAGGGTGGTGGAAATGTTCCCGGTGACAATCAGGAGAACAGCAGTGAGATGTTCACCTGCAGAATTGTTGAAGAAAACCCCTCTCCTACTCATGGATCATAGCTGCTTTAGCATTCAGGTTTTTTTCAGTTCTAGTCGAAACTATATGCATCTTAGCTACACTGCTTTGCTGTACAGGCAGTTTACTTATTTCAGCTACAGTTTCATTTTGTTTTTTGTAAATTTAAAGCCGGTTTCCCTCTCATGGGCGGCTCAGACATTATGGATTAATGGACTGGTTTCCCATTCTGGGCAGTCCCGACTATGTTTGTCTTGCTTGACTATCAAGCACAGCGTTCAGGCTTCCCTAGCTGACGCTGGTGCAGTTTTGTACTATTACTTTTATACATAATAGAATTTAGACTTACTTAGAAAAAAAAGTTAAGTGGAATATATTTATTTAGAGAACGCTAAAGATTATTCAAGGAAGGTAA